>CM019824.1:96941465-96979521 GCA_009763385.1 Coix lacryma-jobi var. lacryma-jobi
GAGAACTCCCCCTAAATATGTGAATGGAATTTGAATTTCCAAGATTGACATGAAAGGTCATCTCTCACAATTTAGGTGATATTGGGGCCCTTCCCACATCCATGCTGCTGTGGGGGGGTGCAAGAAATACATTGTCACAGAATAATACATGATTCAAATGGCAGATTAGGCACAACAAGGTCTGGCAGCTGTTGCACAGGTCGGCACTGCTGACCAGAGGGTCGGCACTGCCGACCTGACTCAACAGCCAGATCACAGAAAAAAAAGACAACAGATATTAGACATAAAATAAAACTACTAGCCAAAATAGACAAGCTGAATTAGAACTAAACACACATGTCCCATATCCGAGATGAAACAGGTCTAAAGTAGTAGTATACATAGATAACCTCTCAAACTCACAACCTAACTAATACTCTCGGATAAACATAAACTCAGCAGCGAGATGGCGTCGAAAAGATTGGACCCCTTTCATTTCTCCCCCTTTTTTACATAAATGCCAAAAAAAGAGAAGAGAAGAGAAGAAAAGTCACTCATCGTCTGAATCCTGGATGTCATCCCAGTCAACACCACCACCAGCACCACTGGTACCAGCCTGCTGTCCACCCCTCATCATCATCGGAATCTGACTCTATGCGAGCACGTCCACCACGGTGAGAGGTGCCGTGTTGGTGTAGCGAGAGGACAACCTAGCGGACCTCCTAGGAGGCTGCTGCTCCTCCTGTGTGCTGATACTGATACTGTCGCTGATAAGCTGCAAGCGTTGTGAAACTCCCAAGCACTGTGATGACATACTCGGGCTCTGCCGATACTGTGTGACTGCTGCCCGTGGCTGTGCTGATCATCATCACACATCATTCAATCGGACATCGACAGGTTTGGAAGACTGAACCTCGGAGGAGATCTCAAGGGAGACAGAGGAGCAAGTCCCTGAGCCTGTCTCATCTCCTGCATGGACCTGTGGTCCTGTAAACGCATCACTCTGATAGGAGCAAGTGGCAAAGATAGCCTTGATCCAAGATCCAAGCTTCCAAAATTTCTTGTTCTTCCTACCACTCCTGCTGCCAACTCTGGAAGACTCAGGTGCTCTCTATGAGCATATGAAGCACTCCTGTGCACCTGAGAAGCAAATGCCCCACCTCTAGACTTCTTGATGTTGTAACTATGTATGTGTCCCATCCTTGGGATACCTGAAACCAGTCACTCTCTCAATCATAAACATGATGTAGGGGGCATAGGCGCAGCGGCCCTTCTACCCTCTTCCACTGCATACTGAGCTCAACCCAAATGAAGTAGGCAAATTAAACTGTGGCACCATTAGGAAAACGACGAGATAACACATTTGTAATGTACCCATTAAGATCAGTAGCTGCACCATCCTTTGGGTTGATCGTGCTCCTAATGAGGTTGTTCATGATGTAGTATATGCTCTTCAGTCCAGTCCTCTGCCATCAGCTGCAGCTGGATGCTCCCATAGAAAACTTACTTCATGTGGCATGAAACGATGATCATCATGGATGCGACTGTAGGACCTGTGCTGCTGCCCAAAAACCAAGAATGCGACAAAAGGTCACAAAGTTGACCCGAGATAGTGAATACCATCAGTCAACCAGTGAATCTATCTGGATCCCTGTCCCTGTAGAAAGTGGCATGAAACTGAGCAAGGACCTCCTGGTTCCAATCATATCTTGAAACTCATATATCTGTCAGCTCATATTATCACAAATGAGGACGGCTGAAGCAAAATCAGGATCATTCCTATCTGCATATGAGAAGTCAATGTACTGCATCTGATCACGTTGGCTTGTTTCTCCCAATGATACAAGTAGTGTAGAAGTTGGATGGAAGCATTCCAAAACCTGTAATCCAGATCATGATCTTTCTGCCACCACATATGGATTTTCTTGTCTTGCTCTGGTGGTTTCTACAACACTCCTTGAGTAGTCATCCACATGGATTCTCCTTCTGTTTGTGGCTCCACACACTCAAACTCACTAGTGTTGTCCCTCAATAGTTGTCATCAAAAATGTGATATGAAGAGGAGTGGAGAGCACATATCTAGCAGTATGTCCAACCTGTGAAGCTAGCCTGCTCCTCATTGTATTGCTTGCTGCTCTTCTTGTGTCCTCATGACGTATGAAGCTTTCCCCGTCCGGGGCGAGTGCATGTTGGAAGTAATCTTCCTCTTACCACGGTCATCACCACCTCCATCTATGCATAAATGAAATCAGATGAGAACTTTATGTGGAAAGAATTTCTGTGATATAGAAATAACTAGAAGAAAGAGTTAGAGTTAGAATACGAGGCTGTATAGAAAAGAAAATTTTCTGCACGGTCAGCACTGCCGACCAGAGGGTCAGCAATGCCGACTAACAGCAACTCAGATTCTAATTCTACTTCTTTCCTCTTCTCCTTTTTCCTTTAACCCATCCTTCGTTGTTCACACGAGCTTATTTCTTAACCATTGGTTCAAAAACCTTAAGACCTATAGGGTTGGTGTCAGTGCGCACCACATCAGTGCGCTCCAATGGCATGTGTATGGAAAATGGAGTCGGATGCTCTTTTTGAATATATCCACTCTCTTTTGTTTATCAAAGACATATGGCTATTAGGCTAATTCTACTATCGGGCACGTGCCCATTTTTTCTGATATATATATTTTTTGTTTTTCGAGGTTCCGGACACTTGTCCCTTTTTATTTCCTCGGGATCTATATTTTTTTGAGGTTTCGGACACTTGTCCCTTTTTATTTCCTCGGATCTCTCTTTTTTTTCTTTTTTTTTCTCTTTTTTTTATAATAGCCACATGCTTCCAACAAACTTCTGAGAGGGTAGCAACAGATAATTGTGAGCATTTATGTGGAAGATGGATGAAATGTGTAAGTGATCTCCATTAATGGCATGATAAACTACTCGTAGGGTCACAAAGCTTAATTTAACTCAATGCAATTATTAGTCATGTTTATATTTAGAAATCTCCGGAACTTTAGTGTTGTTTAGAACAAGATAAAAGCAGCTCAGATCATCTCATGTCATATCTCAATTACCTAGACCTTAGATTAAGTATTTGCCAACCATGCATTTTATTTTATTTTAAGGCATCATTATTAGTGAGGAGAACTCATGCTTTGAAGACTAGGTACTTGAAAGAAATTAGATAGAGAAACTATTCATCATTTCCATGCAAAAGATTAGAGAGAGAGGGTTCTCTTTTAGTCATCAACTTCTTAAAACACACTATTTTATTTATTTAATCTAACACACTTTAAGATATAATATAAAAGCTAATAGTAATAGTAGTAGTAATAATAATAAAGACATACCTGAATCGCGAAGATAACGGGGGTGCGTCTCCACCAAGCTGGTTCCCTTAATAGCGTTGAGCCTTTATGTGCCCATATATTTTTGTCTCTTTTTTAATTAATGGTGAGCCTTCATTTGCTCACATTTTTTTGTTCTCTCTTTTTTTTAATTAATGGTGAGCCTTCATGTGCTCACATATTTTTGTTCTTTTCTTTTTAGGGGTGAGCCTTCATGTGCTCACATTTTTTTTGAATTTGTTTATAGAATAAAAAACTTAAAAGGATAAAGATACTTACGTGGATACTTGGGGTGCTTTCCCCCAAGCTGAGTGTTGACGTAGTCATTTGATCTTGCAATGTAGCGGACTGGCAGTGGATATGTCCTTCCTCTATCAGAACTTTCATTGATGTTGATATTTGTTGAGACAGTGCTCCAACAGTGAATGGAGCATTCACTTGCTCGTCAGCTTTTCTTGGCCTTTCAAATCCTGTGAAACTCAAATAGACAACAAAACTTGTGGAACAGATTAAGCATTAGCGGTTGGCCACTCAAGCCTTAGTTGTCTAGAATTTCAGTAGGATCTGTTTCTCAATATATTTATATTTTATATTTTTATGATGCAAGAGAAAATGCATAGGATGAATGCATGCATATTTATTTTTATTATTTTTATGCCACCACAATGAACATTCCCGTGGGTTTTTACACACCATAGAATTATTCACATGGGGCTTCATAGTTTATGATGTAGTGTAACTAATGCAATATTTTTATTTTCTTTTCTAATGCAATGCAGAAATTAAAATATTTGTGAATTAAATATGATGATGCAAGAAATGATTATGGATTAAATATGAGAAATATGCAGCAAAGTAAATATAAAGATAACTACCGATTTTTACCTTTTGGCGAAGGTTCGGATATTTAGGTCTGACGAACCAGACCTTCTCTTGGTTCAGACCTCCCAAGGTATGTTAGACGTTTGGAAAGTTTTTATTGATTGTTCCTCTTAGGTGCAGACATTTTCTCCCATACTTCCTTGGTCTGAGTGTTCACTTCCTGTGGATCACTGTCTTGAGGTTTCTCTCCTTTCTTTTCTAGGACAGTGTCGATAGCTTCTTCTTCGTGATTGGCCTCTCTATTCTTGATAGCTTGTCTTCTTTGGCTTTGAGAGCGGCGTCTTTTCACTTCTATTCTTCTTGGGTGCTTCATTAGGCATTTAGTTGATGAAGTTGCATCGTGCCTTTTCTCTAGGAAAGTGAAAATAGATTTCCTCTTGTAAATGATTGTACTTGTAGCGTAGAGGAATGGTCTTCCTAGGATGAGGTGGACCTCATCGTCTTCTCATGTCGACGATCAAGAAGTCTGTGGCGACTTCATGACCTTTAATTCTGACTTCCTCGTCTTCCATCATTCCTTCTTGTTTATGCCTCTTGATATGGTGTCACTTATGTCATTTGTTCGTCCAGCAGTTTGAAGTGAAGCGTTAATTGTGGATGCTGGCAGCATCTTGCTCAGTGTGCATGTTCTTGTAGATCAAGGACCTTCACTCTGTAGAATTTAGGAGTGACTTCTCCATGTTTTGCTCAAGAGTGTGTCCTGCTCATAAAGACAAGGTAGAGATCAAGTGCATGGGCTCTGTTGGTGGAAAAACACCAACAGAACCAAAAGTTTTGTTTATTCTCCTCTAACCTTAGGCACATTGCACAAGACAAACTTGTTGTTTATGTGTCCTATTCAATCTTAACATGAGTGATAGGATCAAAGGATGAGAATGAAAGTAGCATCTTAAAATATTTAATAGATCAAATTACTTAACCCAAGGAAGGATAATCTATGCATAAAGTGTCGATGATCATCTTCCAAAGGTTAGATGCACAACATTTTAGCTCATTTAGTTAAGACAGTGAGATTCAAGAGAGTAAAGCTAGGAACAAAGATCAAAGGACTAAACATGTTGAGTTGATTAGGTTGGATCAAGTGAGGTGCAACTTAAACATATTTTGTTCTTTATTTATGTTCATACTAGAATCAAGAAGAAGCTTTTAAAGTGATGGTTACTTACCTTGAAATGTTACTTTGTCATTGAAGAGTGATGCATCGAACCACCTTGTGGAAGCTTCTCTTGTATAGCTGGCTTGTCTTCTCTTGCTTGTCTCACAGTGTGCTTGAGAGGAAGAAGATCACTGTGGAATCATCTTTATAGGTATCGACCTTCCTTCTCTATGTATCGACTTATCAGTGAAGGCACATTGTTCCTCGAGTATGCTGTCTAGGATCCTTTCTCTTTCTTGTATCAATTTTGTACTACGAGGATGTAGGGACAGTTCCGCATTCTTCTCTTGTCAACCTTTCTTGTTTTTTTTTCTTTAATAATTGGGTTGATAAGAGACTTTGAAGTTAGAACTGTTACTCGAGTGCCTCCATGATAGTCTGTCTTGTAATGTCACAACTTAGATTTGTCCTCTCAACATTGTCTAGATGATGGAGATCTTATCGACTGTTCTTCTCGATTTGCTGGATCAGGTACTATCTCTCTATCTTCAAACTCTTGTGGTGCAGTGGTTTCATCCTTCATGATGCTCTCCTCAATTCTTAGCAGTTGGGTCTCCCTTTGGCGTCTTCTCTTGGTTCTCTTTGGCTGCTCATAAGTGATGTAGATGTTGAAGGTGTAGCGAAAGATCCAAAAGTTGACTTCTCCAGGTCCGATAAGGATGATAACATTGATGGTGTTCAATAATGATCTTCCAAGAATGAGTGATGGATCATATTCTTCTTCTCGACTGGGACAACATCTAGTGGTTTATACTGATCAAAGTGATAGGTAGGAGATCAATATGTCTAGAAGCTGGTTTTCTCCTTCCCCCCTTTGATTGTGAAACACATCTAGACAACGGAATTGTCTCTCTCAGGCTGGCTTGTGATGTAGATGGATTCCCAAACAACATGTTCATGTTTTGGATTTGTAGATCTTGCTATTGTTGTAGTGGTGCCATCTTGTCTCCCAAGCTAGCTCTTGATTAGAAAAAAGGATAACTTCCCACTTCTTGTCTTGATGTCTTGGGCAATGATGGTTGCAGGCATAGGTTGTCTCATATGAGGTAAGTTGCATCCTATTTGTAATCAGCGCCCAAGCAAGACTCAAAGCTAGGCTAGCACCATTTGTGATCTGAGAGTAGGTTTGTGTGTCTATGGTTTGAGTTTTGGATCTTCAATGTTTAGACCAAACCATGGATGAACAAAATCTCTCCTGCGTAATGTTAGTGGACATATACCCGACGGATTTCAAGAATTTGAAGCATGGGTTGTTGTCCATAACTTATGTATTTTGCATCTATGCTAATAAAGAGATGTTTTTAGGATTATTTTAGCATAGACTAGTATTTTATGTGTTGGTTGCACTTTAACATAATTCAAGGAAAAAGATAACTTGCAGTAGAAGACAAAATAAATAAACTTTGATACTCACAGTTCTTTCATCCATGATGAATGAGCTGAGTCTTCATTGTGCTGGAGTTGTTGGAATTCATGTGTCTCTTCATCTCTAGACTTTCCCAAATTAATAATGAAAGTTTTCCGGCAGGGGTTAGTCCAACAAAATATCCAATATCTACTATAGCATATTATCAGTTCAGAAATCAACCTAGACACCACGTCTAATTTGATCTAGGAAGACATTTTAACCTAAGCACCATACTTAATTTAAAAGCCTTTAGAGGTAAAATCAGCACACCTTTTAGCTCAAGAATCAAACCAGACACCATGTCTTACTTTAATTCATGAAAACAGTTAAACTAAGCTCCATGCCAAATTTAAAAGGTGTATGATAATACTTCAAAATCAAAGAATATACTGTAGCAAATAAAGATAACATGAAAGCATTGTAGAGATTTATTCAGATGGTGATGAAAGAGTATGATTAGTATATGAGGATATCCTAAAGGTAGGGACAACCAACATAGCAACATGGCAAGAAATATTCTTAGAAAGTCTATTCCCCCAAACTTGGATTTTGCAAAAATCAAGATTAGATGAATGTAATTCAATGTTACATGGTGATTGGTTGGGCATACCTTGTGTTTGTTGTTCCTTCGTTCTTTTCTGCTCCAGACCTGGAAAGGTTAGTGACAAGAATACCCAAAGGAATAATTTCATAATTATATTTCTATGCTCATTACAGAAGGAAGTGCAGCAGAAAGGTAGGCGTAGCTAATAACCAGATGTTATGATAGGGTGTATGGATTCTACAGGATATAGCTTGCTCATGGGGTAGTGATAGATAAGAGTGGAATTCAAAGACAACATTCATAAGAATGAACACAAAAATGATGAAAAGAATGGGACAAAAGGAAAAGATAAAAGTATGATTACAAGGTTAAACTAAGACTTAAGATGATCTACCGTTCCCCGGCAACGGCGCTAGAAATGCTTGTTGGTATAAATTAACACACACTCTACTTTATCTGCAAGCGCACAGATAAAATCTAACGATGTAGCACTTCACCGGAGTAACCTAGTTTTAATATCGAACCCAAAGGAACAGATAGTGTTAAGCCTTAAAGTCTAACCCCTGAGTAGCTAACAAGGACTGAGAATCTAGAAGTATAAAGGGGATCACTAAGGCTGTCTAATTCCAATTCAAGAGTGATATGTTTATATTATTCTTAGTGGGGAGTTGCCATAAAAGGTCAAAAACAGAGTATGAGTCTTTTATGCAAATGTATAATCCTACCGAGCCTACACACGGGTAAGTGGACTATAGAAGAATCAACAAGGCTATAAGAGTCACCCTTGCAAACAACCACAACTACAGGCGTTATAGGAGGCATTTATGAGTTATCAAGTCGAAGCACCATGCTTACACTATCCAACTACTCTAACTCTAGAATGACTAGAATTAAAGTACTCAAAAGAGTCATAATCCTTAAGAATAACAAGAACAATGACTCAAACTTAAATATAGACGTTGATTACCGAAACAATCGTTGAAGCAAGTTGAAGATGAACTTGAATCTGCAGGCACAAGATGAAGAAGTTAATCCGACAGGCCGGAGCTCCTTCTTGATCTCTTCCTCTCTCTCTCTCTTCGAGTTCTAGTATATGACTAGGTTCTAAACCTAAACTAGAGGGGTAACTAGTCTTCTACTTAAAGCTGGCTCTTGAAGTTTTCTTCTAGGGTTTCTGAATGAGGCGTAGACTTTTCTGAAGAGATATTTGATCTTGCCTGGGGCCTGGGGGCCTATTTATATAGCCCTGAGGGATCAACCGCGGTCGTTAGATCAAACCGACTTCACATAGGGCTGAGATGGATCCTCAAAGGCGGTGGAGGAAGCTTCCAGAAGACGGAGCCCAGCAGGCCCAGTGGGAGACCGACCGGTCCTAGGGTGGGACCGGTCAGTCCCACTTGGTGGCCTCTCGGGGTGTCCCGTCTCGTGGTGTCCTCTAGGTCCTTCTGGAATATTCCTGACGTGCCGGTTGCGTTATCTCGCGTTGGTTTCCTTCTAGGGGAAGCAATCAGTACTGGTTTTCCTGTTTAGTCCCTGCAGAATCACAATCCATCAAAACTCGTGGAATATTGGCAATTAAAACCCTAAACCTTTATTGGTGATTGAATTCATGCCCTTTTCATATTTATTTATCCTTTAATTTTGATAGATAACCAGTGTCAACAACTCCCCTAAGCTTACCTTTTGCTAGTCCCTTGGCAAAATCAAAAATTAACAATGGATCAGGAGTTGCTACAATATCTTCACTTCCAACAAGTATACCTGCTGTTAAGCAAAAATTCTACAAAATATATTATGTTATTCGTCATGGGGCTTATTACTTTTACCTTAGATCTTGAGTAATTGAAAAATTGAACGATCAAATCAAGCACTATGTCTCTAGTTCTTTCACTTCACCTTTATTCTGGAGTTTTAATTAATTTTTAAAAGCTTTAATACATATGTTGTCAAATTAAACAATGTATCCAAAGAGAAAGTCAACCAACCATTGAATAAAGAAGTGCATGTGTATGGAAAAATGGAGTCGGATGCTCTTTTGAATATACTCACTCTCTTCTGTTTATCAGAGACATATGGCTATTAGGCTAATTCTACTGTCGGGCACGTGCCCATTTTTTTCTGATTTTTTTTATTTCGAGGTTCCGGACACTTATCCCTTTTTATTTCCTCGGGATCTATCTTTTTGAGGTTTCGGACACTTGTCCCTTTTTATTTCCTTGGATCTCTCTCTTTTTTTTCTTTTTTTTTCTTTTTTTCTCTTTTTTTAATAGCCACATGCTTCCAACAAACTTCTGAGAGGGTAGCAACAGATAATTATGAGCATTTATGCGAAAGATGGATGAAATGTGTAAATGATCTCAATTCAATGGCAAGATAACATCTCACAGGGTCACAAAGATTAATTTAACTCAATGCAATTATTAGTCATATTCATATTTAGAAATCTCCGGAACTTTAGTGTTGTTTAGAACAAGATAGTAGCAGCTCGGATCATCACATGTCATATCCCCATTTACCTAGACCTTAGATCAAGTATTTGCCAACCATGCATTTAATTTTATTTTAAGGCATCATTATTAATTAGGAGAACTCATGCTTTGAAGGCTAGGTACTTGAAAGAAATTAGATAGAGCAACTATTCATCATTTCCATGCAAAAGATTAGAGAGAGAGGCTTCTCTTTAGTCATCAACTTCTTAAAACAAACTAGATACACTATTTTATTTATTTCATCTAACACGCTATAAAATAAAGATAATAATAATAGTAGTAGTAATAATAATAAAGACATACCTGAATCGCAAAGATAACGGGGGTGCGTCTCCCCCAAGCTGGTTCCTTTAATAGCGTTGAGCCTTCATGTGTCCATATATTTTTGTCTCTTTTTTAATTAATGGTGAGCCTTCACGTGCTCATATTTTTTTGTTCTTTTTTAATTAATGGTGAGCCTTCATGTGCTCACATATTTTTGTTCTTTTCTTTTTAGGGGTGATCCTTCATGTGCTCACATTTTTTTCTGAAATTATTTATAGAATAAAAAACTTAAAAGGATAAAGATACTTATGTGGATACATGGGGGTGCCTTCCCCCAAGCTGATTGTTGGCGTAGTCGTTCGATCTTGTAATGTAGCAGACTGGCAGTGGATATGTCCTTCCTTTATTAGAGCTTTGATTGATGGTGATGTTTGTTGAGACAGTGTTCCAACAGTGGATGGAACATTCACTTGCTCGTCAGCTTTTCTTGGCCTTTCAAATCCTGTGAAACTCAAATAGACAACAAAACTTGTGGAACAGATTAAGCTATAGTGGTTGGCCACTTAAGTCTTAGTTGTCTAGAATTTCAGTAAGATCTCTTTCTCAATATTTTTATGACGCAAGACAAAATACACAAGATGAATGCATGCATATTTATTTTTATTATTTTTATGCCACCACGATGAACATTCCCGTGGGTTTTTACACACCATAGAATTATTCACATGGGGCTTCATAGTTTATGGTGTAGTGTAACAAATGCAATATTTTTACTTTCTTTTCTAATGCAATGCAGAAATTAAAATGTTTGTGAATTAAATATGATGATGCAAGAAAAGGATATGAGAAATATGCAGCAAAGTAAATATAAAGATAACTACCGATTTTTATCTTTTGGCGAAGGTTCGGATATTTAGGTCCGACGAACCGGACCTTCCCTTGGTTCACACCTCCCAAGGTACGTCAGACGTTCGGAAAGTTGTTATTGATTGTACCTCTTAGGTGCAGACATTTTCTTCCATACTTTCTTGGTCTGAGTCTTCACTTCATTTGGTTCACTGTCTTGAGGTTTCTATCCTTTCTTTTCCGGGACAATGTCGATAGCATCTTCTTCATGATTGGCCTCTCTATTCTCGATAGCTTGTCTTCTTTGGCTTTGAGAGCGGCGTCTTTCACTTATATTCTTCTTGGGTGCTTTATTAGGCATTTAGTTGATGAAGTTGCATCGTGCCTTTTCTCCAGGAAAGTGAAAAATGGATTTCCTCTTGTAGATGATTGTACTTGTAGCATAGAGGAATGGTCTTCGTAGGATGAGGTGAACATCATCGTCTTCTCATGTCGAGGATCAAGAAGTCTGTGGGGACTTCATGACCTTTAATTCTAACTTCCTCGTCTTCCATCATTCCTTCTTGTTTATGCCTCTTGATATGGTGTCACTTATGTCAATTGTTCGTCCAGCAGTTTGAAGTAAAGCGTTAATTGTGGATGCTGGCAGCATCTTGCTCAGTGTGCATGTTCTTGTAGATCTAGGACCTTCACTCTATAGAATTTAGGAGTGACTCCTCCATGTTTTGCTCAAGAGTGTGTCCTGCTCATAAAGACAAGGTAGAGATCAAGTGCATGGGCTCTGTTGGTGGTAAAACACAGCAGAACCAAAAGTTTTGTTTATTCCCCTGTAACCTTAGGCACATTGCACAAGACAAACTTGTTGTTTATGTGTCCTATTCAATCTTAACATGAGTAATAGGATCAGAGGATGAGCATGAAAGTAGCATCTTAAAATATTTAACAGATCAAATTACTTAACCCAAGGAAGGATAAACTATGCATAAAGTGTCGATCTTTTCATGATCGAGATATATCATCTTCCAAAGGTTAGATGCACAACATTTTAGCTCATGTAGTTAAGACAGTGAGATTCAAGAGAGTAAAGCTAGGAACAAAGATCAAAGGACTAAACATGTTGAGTTGATTAGGTTGGATCAAGTGAGGTGCAACTTAAACATGTTTTGTTCTTTATTTCTGTTCATGCTAGAATCAAGAAGAAGCTTTTAAAGTGATGGTCACTTACCTTGAAATGTTACTTTGTCATTGGAGAGTGATTGTGCTGAACCACCTTGTGGAAGCTTCTCTTGTCTAGCTGGTTGTTGTTTATGAATGGCTTGTCTTCTCTTGTTTGTCTCATAGTATGCTTGAGAGGAGGAAGATCACAGTGGAATCATCCTTAGAGGTATCAACCTTCCTTCTCTATGTGTTGACTTATCAGTGAAGGTGCATTGTTCCTCGAGTATGCTGACTAGGATCCTCTCTCTTTCTTGTATTAATTCTGTACTATGAGGATGTAGGGACATTTCCGCATTCTTCTCTTGTCAACTTTCTTGTTTTCCTTTAATCATTGGTTTGGCAAGAGACTTGAATTTAGAGCTGGTACTCGAGTGCCTCCATGAGAGTCTTTGTCTTTTAGTGTCACAACTGAGACTTGTCCTCTCAACAGTGTCTAGATGATGGAGATCTTATCGGCTGTTCTGGCTCAAGTATTATCTCTCCATCTTCTAACTCATGTGGTGCACTGGCTTCATCCTTCATGATGCCCTCCTCAATTCTTGGCAGTTGGTTCTTCCCTTGACGTCTTCTCTTGGTTCTCTTTGGATGCTCATAAGTGATGTAGATGTTGAAGATGCATCGAAAGATCCAAAAGATTACTTCTCCAGGTTCGGCAAAGATGATAACATTGATGGTGTTTAAGAACAATCTTCCAAGAATGAGTGGTGGATCATATTCTTCTTCTCGACTGGGACATCATCTAGTGGTTTGTACTAATCAAAGTGGTGAGTAGGAGATCGATATGTCTTGAAGCTGGTTTTCTCCTTCCCCCCTTTGATTGTGAAACACATCTAGACAACGGAATTGTCTCTCCCAGGCTGGCTTGTGATGTAGATGGATTCCCAACAACATGTTCATGTGTTTGACTTGTAGACCTTGCTATTGTTGTAGTGGTACCATCTTGTCTCCCAAGCTAGCTCTTGATTAGAAAAGAGGATAACTTCCCACTTCTTGTCTTGATGTCTTGGGCAATGATGGTTGTAGGCATAGGTTGTCTCATATGAGGTAAGTTGCATCCTGTTTGTCATCAGTGCCCAAGCAAGACTCAAAGCTAAGCTATTGCCAGCACCATTCATGATCTGAGAGTAGGTTTGTGTGTCTATGGTTTGAGTTTTGGAGCTTCAATGTTCAGACCAAACCATGGATGAACAAAATCTCTCTCCTGCATAATGTTAGTGGACATATACCCGAAGGATTGCAAGAATTTGAAGCATGGGTTATTATGCACAATTTATGTATTTTGCATCTATGCTAATAAAAAGATGCTTTTAGGATTATTTTAGCATAGACTAGTATTTTATGTGTTGGCTGCACTTTAACATGATTCAAGGCAAAAGATAACTTGTAGTAGAAGTCAAAATAAATAAACTTTGATACTCACAGTTCTTTCATCCATGATGAATGAGCTGAGTCTTCATTGTGCAAGAGTTGAAGTTCATTGTATGCCTTGCTTCATCTCCAGTGTGAGTTCATCTCTGGACTTTCCCAAATTGATATTGAAAGTTTCCCTGCAGGGGTTAGTCTAACAAAATATCCAACATCCACTATAGCATACTATCGGCTCAAAAATCAACCTAGACACCATGTCTAATTTGATCTAGGAAGGCATTTTAACTTAATTGCTTAAATTAAAAGCCTTTGAAAGCAAGATCACCACTCCTAAACTAGGCACCATGCTTAATTTAAGAGATGTATGAAAGTACTCGAAACCTAAACATATAATATAGCAAATGAGGATAGCATGAAAGTATTATAGAGATTTATTCAGATGGTGATGATTAGTATATGAGCATATCTTAAAGGTAGGGATAACCTAACATAGCAACACGGCAAGAGATGCTCTTAGAAAGTCTATTCCCCAAACTTGGATTTTGCACAAATCAAGATTGGATGAATGTAATTCAATGCTCCATGATGATTGGTTGGGCATACCTTGTGTTTGTTGTTCCTTCGTTCTTTTCTGCTCCAGACCTGGAAAGGTTAGTGACAAGAATACCCGAAGATATTATTTCATAATTATATTTCTATGCTCATTACAGAAGGAAGTGCAGCGGAAAGGTAGGCGTAGCTAATAACCAGATGTTATGATAGGTTGTAAGGATTCTACTGGTTATAGCTTCTGCTCATGGGTAGAGATAGATAAGAGTGGAATTCAAAAACAACATTCATAAGAATGAACACAAAAATAATGAAAAGACTGGGACAAAAGGAAAAGATAAAAGTATGATTACAAGGTTAAACTAAGACTTAAGATGATCTACCGTTCCCCGGCAACGGTGCCAGAAATGCTTGTTGGTATAAATTAACGCACACTCTACTTTATCCGCAAGCGCACAGATAAAATCTACCAATGTAGCACTTCACCGGAGTAACCCAGTTTTAATATAGAACCCAAAGGAACGGATAGTGTTAAGCCTTAAAGTCTAACCCCTGAGTAGCTAACAAGGACGAAGAATCTAGAAGTATAGAGGGGATCACTAAGGCTGTCTAATTCTAATTCAAGAGTGATATGTTTATATTATTCTTAGTGGGGAAGTTGCCATAAAAGGTCACAAACAGAGTATGAGTCTTTTATGCAAATGTATAATCCTACCGAGCCTACACATGGGTAAGTGGACTATAGAAGAATCAACAAGGCTATAAGAGTCACCCTTGCGAACAACCACTACTACCAGCGTTATAGGAGGCATTTATGAGCTATCAAGTCTAAGCACCACGCTTACACTATCCAACTCCTCTAACTCTAGAATGACTAGAATTAATGTACTCAAAATAGAGTCATAAACCTTAAGAATAACAAGAACAATGGCCCAAACTTAAATATAGACATTGATTACCGAAATAATCGCTGAAGCAAGTTGAAGATATACTTGAATCCGCAGGCACAAGATGAAGAAGTTGATCCGACAGGCCGGAGCTCCTTCTTGATCTCTTCCTCTCTCTCTCTCTCTTCTAGTTCTAGTATAAGACTAGGTTCTAAACCTAAACTAGAGGGGTAACTAGTCTTCTACTTGAAAGCTGGCTCTTGATGTCTTCTTCTAGGGTTTCTGAATGAGGCGTAGACTTTTCTGAAGAGAGATTTGATCTTCCCTGGGGCCTGGGGGCCTATTTATATAGCCCTGAGGGATCAACCGCGGTCGTTAGATCAAATTGACTTCACGTAGGGCTGAGATGGATCCTCAAAGGCGGTGGAGGAAGCTTCCAGAAGACGGAGCCCATCGGGCCCAGGGGGAGACCGACCGGTATAAGGGTGGGACCGGTCAGTCCCACCTGGCGGCCACTCGGGGTGTCCCACCTCGTGGTGTTCTCTGGTGTCCTCTAGGTCCTTCTGGAGTATTCCTGACATGCCAGTTCCATAATCTTTGATCGGTTTCCTTCTAAGAGAAGTAATCTGTGCTGGTTTCTTGGTTTAGTCCCTGCAGAATCATAATTCACCAAAACTCGTGGAATATTGTCGATTAAAACCCTAAACCTTCATTGGTGATTGAATTCATGTCCTTTTCATATTTATTTATCCTTTAATTTTGATAGATAACCAGTGTCAACACTCATGCTCTTTGAATGAAAATGCTTGCCCTACTTCTTGTGCTATTCATGATTCTTTGCTTGATGTGAATGGTGATGTTTCTTCCACCGATTTCATTTGCACATCATGCATTGATTTAGAAAAAGAAGTTTTGGTTTTGAAGCAAATGTGCGATGATATGAGCGTTAAGTTGGTTGAGCACAATGATATGAGTGCCAACCTTGAGAAGGAAGTTGAACTCTTGCGTACCACATATGCCGAGTGCATTAGAGAGGAGATGGAAAATCTTAAAAATGCTCCTTGTGGTACTTGTGATCGCCTCATGTTTGAAAATGAGGTTTAGCTAAAAGATGCAAGAGTCTTTGTGCTAAGTCGTTTGATTCACGCAATTCTTGCAACTCCGATGTTGATGTTCCCAAGTTTGCTTCTTTGCAACCGGAGTTGAGTTCTTGTGTTGCGCGTGAGTCTTTGGACAGTAGCATTAGTGTCAAGGTTTCAGATAGCTCTTTCATAGATACTTCTAACCTTGTTGTTTATTCGAGTGATGTCCAAGGGACTTCTCATGACAAGGGTGCTTCTCACATTTTTGGGACTCGTATCCCCAATCCAATTTTCCATTGCACCTTTTGCAAGAAGGATGGACATTCATTCGATTTTTGTTTCCGCCATGTCAAACACGAGCGACGTATTCGAGCTAAGGCTTTTAGGAAGCTGCGTAGCCTTTCCCATGGCACGTGTGCTCCTAGTGTTGGCACCAAGTTGAATGTTGATGCTTCTTGTTCTAAGTCCCAAGGGACTTCTCACTTGTAGGAGAATGGTGTGCCTTCCAATAGGCCTTTGTACCATTGCTCTTTTTGTGAGAAAGATGGGCATCAAGAAAGCTTTTGCTATCGGCGTGCCAAACGCTTGCGCCAAGCTCGTTCTTCTTGGAATATGGTGGTTCATAGCCCTTCTGATGGCATGAACGCTTGTGCTCCTAGTAAGAAGCCCCTCTTTATTGATGGGTTTTATGACTCCTTTTCTAGTGGGTTAGATCATGATCGTGGACATGCCTCTAGTGCTTCTTCTCTCGGTCCAGGTCATGCTTCTCATGGTGCTTCTATTGGTTCTTGTACAAAAACCTTGGAAGATGTTTGCCTCTTTTCTCGTGGTACGACTCGTTTTTCTCCTCGAGTTGTCCTTTTGAGGAATGCTTCCAAAGTTGTTTCAAAATTGCATTTGAACCAACATTTGCATCATGCTAACCCATATGATAAGTTGAGTGCTCCTTTGAGAGGTGTGACCAAGTCTTGGGTTCCCAAGTACATGCTTGCTAACCCTTCGGGATCCAAGACTCGGGCTACTTTGTCCTCTTGTGTGCAGGTATGAGGATGCGGGGTGGAGAACATGCGCCTGATGGGAGTTGGTCTTTGAGATGTGACCAAGATTTGATGGTTCTCTACACCCCGCTTAGAATTGCCTCCAAAGAGGCTTTTGCTATCTGGTGAGCTTTCATATACACTCATACCTTGTACATCCATGATCTATGTCTTGTGGTATGAGATGGTCTTTCATGTGCTCACTTGTATAGTTCTTGCATGTACATTTTCCTGTGTATCATGTTTTGTTTAGTCTAGCATGTGCTATCTTCTGTATCATATGTCATGCTAGCTTTGTGTACAGCTTTGGTGGCTTATCCACTTTTCATGTCAGTTTGTCATCCTCATGAACATTGTGCCATGTTTTACCATACTTCTCCATGAGCTTTACTTGTAGTGGTATGATGTTCATTAGGTGTCACTTTTCAGGTGCTTGTTTTGGTTAGCTACATGTATCCTGTTGATATGTTTAGTTCGAGCACTAGCCTTTCCACAATTTTATCATGTTACATGCCTTATGCTTATCATGTGACTAACCGTTTTGTGGAGACCTTGAGGTCACACTAGATGAGACGATACCTTGTGTTTCTCCTGTGTTTGAGCTTGTAGGAGAAAAGGAGCCTGGAGAGAGCATTTCGGCTCACGGACCCGATCCCACTTCTTCCACGACTTGGGGTTCCGTTCGAGCAGCTCTCCAACGAGCACTAGTTGCACCTGTGGGAGCGACATCATCAGGCGAGGGGGAGACGACTTCGGCGAGGTAGGCGCCTAGGAGATTTCACCAGATTCAGGCGTCCCTTCGGGCATCACACAAGCAGGTGGTCAACCGCATCATGAGGTACCTCTGATACATTCCTAAGTTCAGGTTTTGGTACTCTTCTTCTTTGACCCCTTCGCTTTGTGATTCTTCCGATGTGGATTTTGCTGGCCGTTAGCTTGAGCATTTCTTGGCTCTTCTCCTGTATCTTGGTTCTCCTGCAAGCAAGTCTAGAGTAGCCCAGTTTTCCACTTAGACCGAGTGTGTTGGTGTCGCGTCTCGTTGCTTTTTCATCAAGCTTTTGGATCTCTCAACTTGTGCTAAGCTGAGAGGTGAGCTTGGTGGGTGTCTTCCCTTTTTTAGATAGGGGAAGCATTTTGCTTGTTGTATCTTAGTTTGACTTCTCCGATACCCCTTTTTGTTTTGGGTTTTCCTTTATTAGGCTAGTTTTGCTTTATTTTTTGATAGACTAGTTTTTGCATACATCTCATCATGGAGTTTAGTGCATTTTAGAGCTTCATGTATATAGTAATGAGAATGAGACTTTGCTCTTTTTGGTATGCCCTGTTTATTCATGATGATGCTTGTAGCTTAGGCTCTTTTTGATCACTTGATACATGTTATGAGCTAAGCTATTTTTTTGCAAATGGTGAACTTGACTAATTGTTGACACTGGTTATCTATCAAAATTAAAAGATAAATAAATATTAAAAAGGCATGAATTCAATCACCAATAAAGGTTTAGGGTTTTAATTGACAATATTCCACGAGTTTTGGTGGATTGTGATTCTGTGGGGACTAAACAGGAAAACCAGTACTGATTGCTTCCCCTAGAAGGAAACGAATGCGAGATAACGCAACCGGCACGTCAGGAATATTCCAGAAGGACCTAGAGGACACCAGAGGACACCACGAGGCGGGACACCCCGAGAGGCCGCCAGGTGGGACGGATCGGTCCCACCCTAGGACCGGTCGGTCTCCCCCTGGGCCTGCTGGGCTCCGTCTTCTAGAAGCTTCCTAAACCGCCTTTGAGGATCCATCTCAGCCCTATGTGAAGTCAGTTTGATCTAACGGCCGCAGTTGATCCCTCAGGGCTATATAAACAGGCCCCCAGGCCCCAGGGAAGATCAAGTCTCTCTTCAGAAAAGTCTACGCCTCATTCAGAAACCCTAGAAGAGGACTTCAAGAGCCAGCTTTCAAGTAGAAGACTAGTTACCCCTCTAGTTTAGGTTTAGAACCTAGTCTTATACTAGAACTAGAAGAGAGAGAGAGAGAGAGGAAGAGATCAAGAAGGAGCTCCGACCTATCGGATCAACTTCTTCATCTTGTACCTGCGGATTCAAGTAGCCCCGGACGCATGAATAGTAACAACGCAGAGTCCAGTCAAAAACCAACACTGAGTCTGGTCGTTGTTGCAGTAGATCACTGTAGAAGTTACTGTAGAACCGTACGCACTGTAGCAAATTACTGTAGCGTCCGGTCGTACTGTAGCAGCGTCCGGTCAGCCCAAAAACAGCACTGTTCAAACACCAAATCGACCCAAAACCTAGTCAAATCAACTCCAAACTTCACCAAACTTTGCACAGATGATCACAACTATGTTAGTGAGCTATCTCTAAGAGATCATGGCTCGAACCCAACTAGAAATTCATGAATTGCAGATCTCGTGCAGAAGGGAAAAGTTTAGAACCGAAAACGAAATCTGCCTGATCTATGTGCCCGTGAGGAATTAGATGAATTCCATCGATGGAAAGATGTCTCCCATGATGCTACACAAGATGGTTCAAATGGATTTTCAATCCATCCCTTCAAATAGAAAATCTCGTGAAAGAATCGAAGGGAGGAAATGAAGAACGCGAAGAACAAAATCGCAAAACGAAAAGGAGCACGAATTTGATCCTTGGATTTCAGCAAGATGAAAGATTGTATTAGTTCGTGGTATTGGGTTACAAGCCACTCCTAGCAACACAAAGCTCGGATGGAAAAAAGCTCAAGAACAAGAGCCCTCCTCTCCTCTAACCCTAGCCTCTCCTCACAACAACAAAATGAGAATGGCACCGTCCAAGGATGCGGCTGCCCTAACCATCCCCCTCATATATATAGGCGCACGTCCGAAGACCAAAATGCCCTCACATGAAGCACTCCACCCAAATACCCCTAGGTGTAAAATTGTCCAACCCTAGCAATTTTCATCCAACGGCCACACGCCTTCTCATCCTTCGCTTTGCCTCGACGCATGCTCCAGGATGCCGCCACATGTCATCACAGTCGACCACCGCTCCTTCCTCACCGATAGCTTCACCGCAACGCAAGCCTCTCGGTGCCGCCATGCGTCAACCGTTCCGCATAGGAACCTCCGCCCGGTTTTGAGGCCCAAACCGGTAAACCCGCCAGCCCAGGTTTTGAGGCCCAAACCTGGAAACCGTCCACCCCGAGCTTTGAGGCTCAAACTCAGAAACCCGTGAGCCCAGGTTTTGAGGCCCAAACCTGGAAACCGTCCACCCCGAGTTCTGAGGCCTAAACTCAGAAACTGGCCACCCAGAGTTTTGAGGCCCAAACTCGAAAACCGTCGTGGGTAGCTTTTTGAGGCTCAGCTACCGAACCCGCACCGTACACAGAGTGTGGTTCTCACACCCCAACCACCGGCACCGATGCTGATGCATGTCCAGCCTCCACACCAGGCACAACGCCTTCGCCTTCCTTCTTGACTCGGCCGACGACACTTGCGCCGGACGCAAGCCCATGTCCGACCTCCCGCCAAGTTCCACGATGCCATCGTCTTCCTCCCGACTCGGTCGATGCATCGCACATCCCCATTTGCTTCTGCTTGCCGATGCCACGTGCCAGCTACCACAGCTGGTCCTCCGGCTCTCTGGTCCGTCGGTCCAAGCCTCACGTCCGCCCTTCACCGCTCTGGGTACTTCAGCATGGCACGTCCGCCGAACGACACGCCCATCTTTCACTACTCCCGATCCGTCGGCACGGCACGTCTCTACTTGACCTTCACCTCGCCATTGACCACTGTATCCGAGCTCCACACCTGCACATCAACACAACCAAGAGACACATGCTGCACACGCACACCAACACATGAAACACCACAACTCAACGCCACCGATCAGTCATAAACATTAAGCGCATAGCGAGATATGGACTTAACCGGGAAACGCCTCAAACATTCCTCACAAATGTCAATCATTCATCATATATGTTCTCATCGACGCGTGGCGGCACCGAGAGGCTTGCGTTGCGACGAAGCTATCGGTGAGGAAGGCGCGGTGGTCGACGTGACGGCACGTGGCGGCATCCTGGAGCTTGCGTTGAGGCGAAACGAAGGATGAGAAGGCGCGTGGCCGTCGGATGGAAAATGACCGAGTTGGATGGTTTTACCCTCAAGGGGGTATTTGGGTCAATGCTTCACGAGAGGGCGTTTTGGTCTTCGGACGTGCACCTATATATATGTGAGGGGGCTGGTTAGGGCAGCCCATCCTTGGGGAGGTGTCACTCTCATTTTGTTCAGTTGAGAGGAGACTAGGGTTAGAGGAGGAGTGGCTCTTGTTCTTGAGATTTTCTCCATCCACGCTTTGTTGTTGCGAGGAGTGGCTTGTAACCGGACACAGTGTGCTACACAATTCATCATCCCGTAGCAATCCAAGGATCATTTTCTTACCCCTCTTTGTTGGCTGTAATTTGGATCGAATCGCATTTGTGTTCTTCGTGTTTTGGTTTTTTTCCTTCTCGGAGATTTGCCTCATTCTCCCTCTCCGAGCGACGATTTGTGATTTCGTTTAAATCAGATTGTTCTATGTCGTGAGCTCCTTCTTTCCACTGAAGGATTTCTTCCCTAACCTCACGAGCACATTGATCGGGTCGAAATCGCGTTCGTTCTTCGTTCTTCTGAAGGACCGAGAAGCTAACCGAAAGCGACCAGAGGGGGGGTGAATGGGAGCTTCAAAATTTCCTTTCGGAAACTAGAGCCACTGTCCCAAAATCACCCCCAGGAGCAAACCCTAGAGCTTGCTAATGTCCACGACCCTAGATGTAGGGTGGATGCTTCCTTGAAGCACAGCGGGACACTAGACAACCCTAGAAGTCCAACGCAAAAGACGGAAATCGAATCCGTCAACGAACGGGCGAACCGCGAACGAAACGGCGCGAAACAGCAACGACCGGACTCTGACCAGCGTCCGGTCAGCAGGGACCGGACGCGTCCGGTCGGCAAAAACTGGCTCTAGAACCTTACTGTTCGCGACCGGACTCACTAGTACGGAGCGTCCGGTCGTGATCAGAGCGTCCGGTCAGATCAAACAAACACGTTGAACAGGAACCTAGGCGCGTCCGGTCGATTGATAAACACAGAGTCCGGTCAAACCAGAAACCCTGTACGCAGCGCTCAATGACCGGACGCACTGGTCAGCGTCCGATCACTTCGCGACCAGCGTCCGGTCACCCCGCAGCCCCTCTGTTCTTCCACCGATCCGACTCAAACTCACCCAAAACGCATCCTCTAGGGATCAAACTTGGTGAGTGAAGTCACAAGGAGGTTAGTGAGCTATCTCTAAGAGATCATGGCTCGAACCTAACTCCAAATCGGTGAATCAAAGAACTTCGGGGGAAGGGACAAAAAGTGACCCGAAACGAAAAATCGATCGATCTCCTAGACTGTGAGGTTAGAGAACGATTCCTTCGGTGGAAAGAAGTGCCTCATGATCTAGAACAACTTGGTTCAAATGGATTTGCAAAAGATGAACCGAGCAAAGAGATCAAATGATGGGAAAATCGTGGAGCAAAAGGAGCCCGCGAAGAACACAAGCAAAACAGAAATCACAGCCACGAACTCGAAACAAAGACGCAAATCAAGCCATCGATCTGTGCTCCAAGGTGAGGATACGGCCTCACTTCCTCAAATCAGCAGTACACAGAGTGGAGTCTCTCTGCGGATCTCAACTAGCTAAAGCAGGGGATGGGAGAGCAGGAAACCCTAGCAAATGAAAGCACTAACTGAGATGGGGAGGAGGGTGTCTCCCCTGGACTACTTATACTAACCTAGACTAAGTCTATTTCCTACTCTACCCCTCTCTATTCTAATTAGAGAGCGAACCAGCTAAACCCTAAGGCTATTCTGGTCCAACCCGCGGTGGTAGGTAGATCCGACGGCCACGCCCGCTCGAACCGAAGCGTTGCCTCGACGCAACCTCTGGATCGCCGCCACGTGCCGCCCTCGCTCTGCACCCCCGGTTTTGTGGCCCAAACCGGGAAACCAGCCTTTTCCAGCAACCCCCGGTTTTGAGGCCCAAACCGGGAAACCAGCCCACCAGCCTGAGTTTTGTGGCCCAAACTCAGAAACCCGCAGCGCCCAAGTTTTGAGGCCCAAACTCGGAAACCGGCCCATCGCCCGAGTTTTGTGGCCAAACTCGGAAACCGTCCGCGCCCAGGTTTTGTGGCTCAACCTGGAAACCGAGCACCCGAGTTTTGAGGCCCAAACTCGGAAACCGTCCACCCGTTGGTTTTTCTCTGGCTCAACCAACAAACCGGAGCTGTAGAGGGGGTGCACCGCCCGTGCACCCCGTCCACCGACACGTGTCCCCAGGTCCTCGACCCGAGCAACACCGTGCCCCGCAAGTCTCCGCTCGTCGCTGTCCCAGGCTGCCAGCCGCCACAGCTGATCCTCAGGCACTCCGGTCCCTCAGTCCAAGCCTCACGTCCGCCCTTCACTGCTCGATACATCGGCATGGCACGTCCGCCGCACGGCACGCCCATCCTTCATCGCACCCAGTCCGTCGGTACGGCACGTCTCAACTTGACCTTCACCTTGCCCTCGATCACTGTCTCCGTGCTCGACACCTGCACAACACAAGCCAAAGAACATGCGATCAAACCCGTTGACAATCACTCATCACTCCGAGACTCGGCATACACCCATGTATCCGCAATCTCCCCCTTGATGAGTGCATTGTCAACTACACACACAAATCATAATGAAAGAAGAAGGTAGGAGGAAGGAGAGGAAGAGAACTCAACCAAATGACCCAAAAGCATAGCAAAGCCGAAGAAGGTCAAGTGGAAGAAGCGAGAACTTGGTCCCCAAAGACATGGGCAACGGCTCGACGCAACCAAGCAAAGCAAAGCTAGCCCTCAAGAAGAGGTAGAACAGGCTCAACACCGCTAGCAAAATACCAATTGAAAAGCAGAGCTAAAAATGGCAAAATGCTAGTCCCTCAAGATAGAGGCACAGAGGCTCAACACAACTAGCACGAAAACCACTCCGAACCAATTGAAAGACAAACGAAAAGTCTCCGAACCAATCAAAATCCATCTTGACGACAAATGAGGAAAATGTTTGCTAGTCCCTCAAGACAGAGGCAACGGCTCAACACAACTAGCAAACTTCCCTCGACAAGTGCAAGCAACCAGGGACTCCCCCTTAGGTCCAACAAGAGAAGAGCATAAAGATCCGAAAATCTCCCCCTTAGCAAAAGCTCCCCCTTAATTGAACGCCAGGAGACATATGATTTGCAACAAAACTCTCCCCCTTAGTTGAAAATGCACTTATCAAGCACAAACTCTTCCCGTGAGTCAACACAACTCCCCCTTCCAAAATGCATATGAAGTCAGAAATGCAAGTTAGCAGCTTCAGGCATATGAGCAAAAGAGTGCAAAGATGCTCTAATCGGTACAGCTCCAATGGCACAACTAAGCACTCACATAGCGAAGGCTCAAACTGATCACACATACGAAATATGAGGCATATGAGCAAGTGAGCATTTTTTAGCCAAAAAGATAGTCACCATCAAAATAGCACTACACATGTATAGATAGGAATCCAGACAAGTGCTAAACATGTATACAAGGTGAACTACCCCTAGCAAAGTTCAATCATCATGCATAGGAATGAAGCATATACTTGTGATTTCAGTTTTATATCGGAGTTGCAGCGGTAAAGAATTCACAAGTTCAATTATTTAGCATGTGATTGCGAGAGGTTGAAAGCTTGTCTTTGCCTAACTTTTCAACCGAGCGAAGCCTATGCCGAAGCAATCAGAAGCTTAAAGCTACGGTTTCGGTCATACACTACATGGCTCAAGTTTAACTCAAACGTGCAATGAGAAACAGTCTCGATACCATGAGGTGTTGACAAGCAATCCCATCTCGATCTTTTCAATTCACTAAAACTTGGTTCAAATTTTATACATGATATGAACAGACCAAGCAAGTGAATGACTCAGAACTAGAGACATAGCGACCCAGCATATATGAAAAGCAGGAATGGACTCAACACACCCTACACATGCTAGTTGCATATCTCAATGGTGAACATTTTCAGATTTTATATACATTAAGCAAATTCACCATTCAAAAATGGCTCAGCTCATAACATGTACTAGTGATCAGGAAGAGCATAAGCTACAAGCATCCATATAAGCATCGGAGCATACTAGATAGAGCATAGTTACATTCTAGTGATTATAAACATGAAGCTCAGAATGTAAATGCGTATGCTAAAATGCAAAGAAAAGAAACTCAAAATAAAAGAGCTAGTCTATACAGGATCCAAAAAGTTTCCCCCATCTAAAAGGGGAAACACACACCAAGCTCACCCCTCAACCGATTAAAGGTTGATTCGTCTAAAGGCTTGGTGAAAATATCAGCCAGTTGGTGATGAGTATCGACATGGCGAAGGTCGATATCACCCTTCTCCTGGTGGTCTCGCAAGAAATGAAAGCGCACATCTATGTGTTTGGTTTTCGAGTGAAGCACGGGGTTCTTAGCAACGCTAATAGCACTCGTGCTGTCACAAAGCAAAGGCACGCGAGAAAAGCTCAAACCAAAATCACGCAAAGTGGCCATCATCCAGAGTAACTGGGAACAGCAGCTAGCCGCAGCAACATACTCAGCCTCCGTGGTAGACTGGGCGACACTAGACTGCTTGCAAGAAGACCACGATACAAGAGAAAATCCAATAAATTGGCAAGTCCCAGAAGTGGACTTGCGCTCAATGCGACAACCAGCAAAATCGGCATCGGAATAACCGCAAAGCGAGAGGGTGGAGGAAACAGAATACCAAATCCCAAACTCAGGGGTGAAACGAAGGTACCTGAAGATGCGCTTCACTGCCTGACGGTGAGAAATGCGCGGCGACGCCTGAAAGCGCGCGCACAGACACACCGCGAACTGAATGTCCGGGCGTGTCGCCGTCAGGTAGAGAAGCGACCCGATCATACTGCGGTACTCCTTCTGGTCCACTGCTTCTCCGTCCACATCCGCATCCAGGGCAGTCGTCGTCGACATGGGTGTTGGAAGAGGCTTGGCCTCACCCATATCGAACCGCTTCAGCAAGTCCTTCGTGTACTTGCCCTGGTGCACAAACGTCCCCTCTCGGGATTGCTTAATTTGCAACCCGAGAAAGAATGTCAGCTCGCCCATCATGCTCATCTCGAACTCCCTGCTCATAGTATCTGCAAACTTGGCAACCAAAGCGTGAGAAGAACCACCGAAAATGATATCATCCACGTAAATTTGGACCAAGAGTGTGTCTTTGCCTTGCCGGAGGAGAAAGAGCGTTTTATCTACACATCCCATTTTAAAACCCTTAGCAAGCAAAAAGGTTTTCAACCTATCATACCAGGCTCTAGGGGCTTGTTTTAAACCATATAAAGCTTTATGAAGTTTAAAGACATGGTTTGGAAACATGGGATTTTCAAAACCAGGGGGTTGCTCAACATAAACCTCCTCCTCTATGTAGCCGTTTAAGAAGGCACTCTTGACATCCATTTGAAAAAGTTTGAAGCCTTTGGATGCAGCAAAAGCCAAGAGTATCCTAATAGCCTCCAAACGAGCTACAGGAGCAAACGTCTCCTCATAATCTATCCCCTCCTTCTGACTATAGCCTTTCGCTACAAGCCGGGCCTTGTTTCTAACAACGTGGCCATCCTCTCCTTGCTTGTTTTTGAAAACCCATTTTGTCCCAATAGGCTTACAGTCAGGTGGCGGTGGAACTAGAACCCAAACCCGATTTCGCTCAAAGTTTTCTAACTCCTCATGCATGGCATTGACCCAATCCGGATCCGTCAAAGCGTGTCCAACATCTCGGGGCTCAAAATTAGCAACAAAAGCAGAGTGAGCAAAGTGAGAGATGTGCTGTGACCTGGAGCGAGTGACTCGCTCGCCGATGTCGCCGATCATCTGCTGAGGGGGGTGCTGGCGCTGGATATGTCGTGGCGCCTCCCGGGATGAAGTGACCTCCCCCTCAACAGCAGCTGGTTCCACCCCGGGTACAAAAGGTACCGCACGAGGTGGAGGATCCCACGGCCCCCATGAAGAGGAGGTGTCGGCGTCGTGAGTTGTCGTCGAGGCCGCTCTTTGCGGCGCGGCAGGTGGAGGGGGTGCTGGATCATCCATACCTTCAGCACCCTCGTCCTCGTCATCAAAAAGAGGCTCTCCAACCTCATGATCACCTGCACGCTCAAAACGAGAAGAAGGAGAAACAAGAGTCTCGTCGAAGGTGACATCTGATGTCTCCATGACTCGGTTAGTATCAAGGTTAAGTACACGATATGCTCTAGTGTGAGTGCCATAACCCAAAAATACACCGTCAGAAGAACGAGACTCAAATTTGTCCAAGTTGCCCTTCTTGAGTATAAAACAATGGCAACCAAAAACTCGAAAATAACTCACCTTGGGTAGTTTTCCAAAACGCAACTCATAAGAAGTCTTTTTCACGAAAGCTCTCAGAAAAATGCGATTTGAAATATAGCATGCAGTGTTCATAGCTTCGGCCCAATAGCGCCTAGGAGTCCTATGCTCATCAAGCATCGTCCTGGCCATCTCAACAAGGGTCCGATTCTTCCTCTCTACAACACCATTTTGGGGCGGTGTGTAGGGGGAAGAAAACTGATGCTCCAAGCCAAGGCGGTTACAAAACTTCTCAAAATCCGAATTTTTGAATTCGGAACCATTATCACTTCTAATAGCTCGCATCGAGTTCAAAGGGAACTCGTTCTGAAGACGCAAAATCAGATTGCGAGCGAAGGAGAAAGTCTCAGTCTTCTCAGTCAAAAAGAAGACCCACGAATATCTCGAAAAGTCGTCAACAACAACCAAAACATACCACTTGCCACCAACCGAGCTCACCCGAGCCGGACCAACAAGGTCCATGTGTAAAAGCTCTCCGGGGTGCGAGGTCATGACCTTAGTTACTGGATGGTGGGGAGCGGCAACCATCTTCCCATGTCTGCAAGAATGGCAAACTAGATCCTTCTCCATTGAAAGCTTGGGCAATCCTCGGATTAGGCCAAGTGAGCTAAGTCTTGCAAGCAAGTCGAAGCTTAAATGACCGAGCCTCCTATGCCACTTCCAAAGATCGGAGGAAGAAGGACTAGCCAAAAGACAGCGAGAAGAACCAAACGACTCCGAGAAATTCGCGCGAAAGACTTTCCCAAAGGGCGAAATCAGACATACAAGATCGCCCTGAGGATCTAAGATGCGACTAAGGTTCGGTTTAAAACGAATCTCATAGTCATCATCAAAAAGTTGCAAAACAGAAAGAAGGTTAAAATGCAGGTTAGACACAAGAGCAACATCGCGCAACACAAAGTGCTCATTAACCCGCACGGAGCCTCGGGATAAAACTTTACCTTTGCTCTTGTCGCCGAAGGTTATGTACTCCTTTCTGGTGAAGGACCGAGAAGCTACCCGAAAGCGACCAGAGGGGGGGGGGTGAATGGGAGCTTTAAAATTTCCTTGCGGAAACTAGATGCCACTGTCCCAAACTCAACCCCAAATGCAAACCCTAGAGCCGACAAGTGTCCACGACCCTAGATGTAGGGTGGATGCTTCCTAGAAGCACAGCGGGACACTAGACAACCCTAGAAAGCCAACCCAAAAGACGGAACTCGAAACCGTTGACGAACGAACGAACCGCGAACGAATCGGCGCGAAACAGCTAAGACCGGACTCTGGCCAGCGTCCGGTCAGCAGAGACCGGACGCGTCCGGTCGTCCAAAATCGGCTCTGGAACCTTACTGTTCGCGACCGGACTCACGAGTACGGAGCGTCCGGTCGTGTACAGTGCGTCCGGTCGAAACCGACAAAGCCAGGAACAGTGCAAGCGTAGCGTCCGGTCGAAATGCAAACAGAGCGTCCGGTCGAGAGCGTCCGGTCAGTACGCAGAAAAGCTTGGCGCCGTGCTCAACGACCGGACTCTGAAAGCGTGCGTCCGGTCAGCCCGACAGAGCGTCCGGTCACCCCGCGACTGCACTGAAACTCCGGCGATTCAACCCGATCTCCTCCGAGTCAAGTGCTCTAGGCTTGGGATTCGATCTGAGGAGTCACAAGGAGGTTAGTGAGCTATCTCTAAGAGATCATGGCTCGAACCTAACTCCAAATCGGTGAATCGAAGGAATTCGGGGGAAAGAAGAAAAAGAGACCCGAAACTAAAACTTGATCGATCTCCTAGACCGTGAGGTTAGAGATGATTTCTTTCGGTGGAAAGAAGTGCCTCACGATCTAGAGCAACTCAGTTCAAACGGAATCGTAAAAGATGAACCGAGCACAAAGATCAAGCGACGGGAAGACTCAAGGCACAAAGCAATCCGCGAAGAACATGATGAACATGAAATCAAAACGCGAATTGACACCAAGAGATGGGATCCAAGGTGAGGATACGGCCTCACTTCCTCGAATCAACAGTACACAGAGTGGAGTCTCTCTGCGGATCTCAACTAGCTAAAGCAGGGGATGGGAGAGTGGAAACCCTAGGTGCTAGGAAGCAAAAGACTGCGCTAACTGAGATGGGGAGGAGGGTGTCTCCCCTGGACTACTTATACTAACCTAGACTAAGTCTATTTCCTACTCTACCCCTCACTACTGTATTTACAGAGCGGACCAGCCTAACCCTAAGGCTATTCTAGTCCACCCGCTGGTGGTAGGTAGATCCGACGGCCACGCCCGCACGGTCTTCCGCGTTGCCTCCACGCAACCTTCAGATCGCCGCCACGTGCCGCCACCACTCTGCTCCCCCGGTTTTGTGGCCCAAACCGGGAAACCAGCCTTTTCCATCAGCCCCCGGTTTTGAGGCCCAAACCGGGAAACCAGCCTCCAGCCCGAGTTTTGTGGCCCAAACTCGGAAACCCTCAGCGCCCGAGTTTTGAGGCCCAAACTCGGAAACCGGCCCACGCCCAGGTTTTGAGGCTCAACCTGGAAACCGTCGCGCCCAGGTTTTGTGGCTCAACCTGGAAACCCAGCACCCAGGTTTTGAGGCCCAAACCTGGAAACCGTCCACCGTTGGTTTTTCCCGGGCTCTACCAACAAACCGGCGTCGTAGAGGGGATGCACCGCCTGTGCACCCCTTCCACCGACATGATCGCACTTCTCCGCTTGTCGCTGTCGCAGGCTGCCAGCCACCACAGCTGATCCTCCGGCCTCCAGTCCATCAGTCCAAGTCCACGTCCGCCCTTCACCGTCCGATACATCGGCATGGCACGTCCGCCGCACGGCACGCCCATCCTTCATCGCGCCCGGTCCGTCGGCACGGCACGTCGCAACTTGACCTTCACCCGCCATCGATCACTGTCTCCGTGCTCGACACCTGCACAACACAAGCCAAAGAACATGCGCATCATCTCCGTTGACAATCACTCATCACACAGAGACTCGGCATACACCCATGTATCCGCAATCTCCCCCTTGATGAGTGCATTGTCAACTCCACAACAAATCATGAATAAGAAGAAGGAGGTAGGAAGGAGTGAGAAGAGAAAACCCAACCAAATGACCCAAAAGCCTAACAAAAGCCAACGAAGGTCAAGTGGATGAAGCGAAAACTTGGTCCCCAAAGACATGGGCAACGGCTCGACGCAACCAAGCAAAGCAAAGCTAGCCCTCAAGAAGAGGTAGAACAGGCTCAACACCGCTAGCAGATACCAATTGAAGATCGGAGGACAACAGAAGCAAAATGCTAGTCCCTCAAGATAGAGGCACAGAGGCTCAACACAACTAGCAAGAAAATCACTCCGAACCAATTGGAAATCAACCCAAACCAAATGGGAATGCACACCAGACGATACCAATTGAAAGCCAAATGAAAAGCTTATGAAAGCTCATGAAAAGCTAGGAACGTTTGCTAGTCCCTCAAGACAGAGGCAACGGCTCAACACAACTAGCAAACTCCCCCTCGACAAATGCAAGCAACTAGGACAAAAGATTTTCAGGGCATATGATTTGCGTAAATTTCTCCCCCTAGTTGAAAATGCACTTATCAAGGCCAAAAGGTATCGGAGAAGCAACTCTCTTCACATAAACTCCCCCTGAACACAAGATCTCCGTCCACAATGCATATGGAGTCAAAATGCAAGTTAGGAGCTTCAAGTATATAGTCAAAAGAGTGCAAAGATGCTCTAATCAGTATAGCTCCAACATCTCAATTAAGCACTCAAATAGCAAAGGCTCAAACTGATCACTTATACGAAATATGAAGCATATGAGCATGTGAGCAGTTTTAAGCCAAAAGGATAGTCACCATCAAAATAGCACTAGACATGTATAGAAGGAATCCAAACAAGTGCTAAGCATATATACAAGGTGAACTACCCCTAGCAAAGTTCAATCATCATGCATAGGAATGAAGCATAAACTTGTGATTTCAAATTCATATCGGAGTTGCAGCGGTAAAAGAATTCACAAGTTCATTTTTAGCATGTGATTGCGAGAGGTTGAAAGCTTGTCATCGCCTAACTTTTCAACCGTGCGAAGCCTATGCCGAAGCAATCAGAAGCTTAAAGCAACGGTTTCGGTCATACACTACATGGCTCAAGTTTAACTCAAAGTGCAATGAGAAACAGTCTCAATACCATGAGGTGTTGACAAGCAATCCCATCTCGATCTTTTCAATTCAACAATACTTGGTTCAGATTTTAAGCAAGTTATGAACAACCAAGCAAGTGAATGACTCAGAACTAGAGACATAGCAACCTAGCATATATGAAAAGCAGGAATGGACTCAACACACCCTACACATGCTAGTTGCATATCTCAATGGTGAACATTTTCAGATTTATATACATTAGGCATAATTCACCATTCCAAAATAGCTCGCTCATAACATGTAACAGTGATCAGAAAGAGCATAAGCTACAAGCATCATCATAAGTATCGGAGCAATACTAACAAGAGCATAATTACATTCTAGTGAATATAGACATGAAGCTCAGAATGTAAATGCGTATGCCCGACACAAAACTGAAAGAAAGAAGATACCAATTGGAAAGACTCAAGAAACTCAAAAGAAAAGAGCCTCAAAATAAAAGAGTCAGTCTGTACATCTCAAAATGCTTCCCCCATCTAAAAGGGGAAACACACACCAAGCTCACCCCTCAACCTATTGAAGGTTGATTCGTCTAAAGGCTTGGTGAAAATATCAGCCAATTGGTGATGAGTATCGACATGGCGAAGGTCGATATCACCCTTCTCCTGGTGGTCTCGCAAGAAATGAAAGCGCACATCAATGTGTTTGGTTTTCGAGTGAAGCACGGGGTTCTTAGCAACGCTAATGGCACTCGTGCTGTCACAAAGCAAAGGAACTCGAGTAAAGCTCAAACCAAAGTCACGCAAAGTGGCCATCATCCAGAGTAACTGGGAACAGCAGCTAGCCGCAGCAACATACTCAGCCTCCGTAGTAGACTGGGCGACACTAGACTGCTTGCGAGAAGACCACGACACAAGAGAAGACCCAATAAACTGGCAAGTCCCGGAAGTGGACTTGCGCTCAATGCGACAACCAGCAAAATCGGCATCGGAATAACCGCAAAGCGAGAGAGTGGAGGAAGCAGAATACCAAATCCCGAACTCAGGCGTGAAATGAAGGTACCTGAATATGCGCTTCACCGCCTGACGGTGAGAAGTGCGTGGCGAAGCCTGAAAGCGCGCGCACAAGCACACGGCGAACTGAATGTCCGGCCGTGTCGCCGTCAGGTAGAGCAGCGATCCAATCATGCTGCGGTACTCCTTCTGGTCTACTGCTTCTCCATCCGTGTCGGCATCCAGGGCAGTCGTCGTCGACATGGGCGTCGGAAGAGGCTTGGCCTCACCCATGTCAAACCGCTTCAGCAAGTCCCTCGTGTACTTGCCCTGGTGCACAAACGTCCCCTCTCGGGATTGCTTAATTTGCAACCCGAGAAAGAAAGTCAGCTCGCCCATCATGCTCATCTCGAACTCCCTGCTCATAGTATCTGCAAACTTGGCAACCAAAGCGTGAGAAGAACCACCGAAATGATATCATCCACGTAAATTTGGACCAAGAGAGTATCTTTGCCTTGCTTGAGGAGAAAGAGCGTTTTATCAACACATCCCATTTTAAAACCCTTAGCTAGCAAAAAGGTTTTTAATCTCTCATACCAGGCTCTAGGGGCTTGTTTCAAACCATACAAAGCTTTGTGGAGTTTAAAAACATGGTTTGGAAACTTGGGATTCTCAAAACCGGGGGGTTGCTGGACATAGACCTCCTCCTCAATGTAGCCGTTTAAGAAGGCACTCTTGACATCCATTTGAAAAAGTTTGAAACCCATGGATGCAGCATAAGCCAAGAGTATCCTAATAGCCTCCAAACGAGCTACAGGAGCGAAGGTCTCCTCATAATCTATCCCCTCCTTCTGACTATAACCCTTCGCTACAAGCCGGGCCTTGTTTCTCACAATGTGGCCCTCCTCTCCTTGCTTGTTTTAAAAACCCATTTTGTCCCAATAGGTTTACAGTCAGAAGGTGGTGGCACTAGAACCCAAACCCGATTTCGCTCAAAGTTCTCTAGCTCCTCATGCATGGCATTGACCCAGTCCGGATCCGTCAATGCGTGTCCAACATCTCGGGGCTCAAAAGACGCAACAAAAGCAGAATGAGCAAAGTGCGAGATGTGTTGTGACCTGACCGAGTAACTCGCTCGTCGATGTCGCCGATCATCTGCTGAGGAGGGTGCTGGCGCTGGATGTGTCGTGGCGCCTCCCGGGAAGAAGTGACCTCCCCCTCAACAGCAGCTGGTTCCACCCCGGGTACAAAAGGTACCGCGCGAGGTGGAGGATCCCACGGCCCCCAGGAAGAAGAAGTGTCGGGGCCGTGAGTCGTCGTCGAGGCCGCTCTTTGCGGCACGGCAGGTGGAGGGGGTGCTGGATCATCTATACCTTCAGCACCCTCTTCCTCATCATCAAAAAGAGGCTCTCCAACCTCATGATCACCTGCACGCTCAAAACGAGAAGAAGGAGAAACAAGAGTCTCGTCGAAGGTGACATCTGATGTCTCCATGACTCGGTTAGTGTCAAGGTTAAGTACACGATACGCTCGAGTGTGAGTGCCATAACCCAAAAACACACCGTCAGAAGAACGAGACTCAAACTTGTCCAGGTTGCCCTTTTTCAATATAAAACAGTGGCAACCAAAGACTCTAAAATAACTCACCTAGGGCTGGCGTCCAAAACGCAACTCATAAGATGTCTTCTTCAAAAACGCTCTCAGAAAAATGCGATTCGAAATGTAGCATGCAGTGTTCATAGCTTCGGCCCAAAACGCCTAGGAGTCCTATGCTCATCAAGCATCGTCCTGGCCATCTCAACAAGGGTCCGATTCTTCCTCTCTACAACACCATTTTGGGGGTGGTGTATAGGGGGAAGAAAACTGATGCTCCAAACCAAGGCGGTTACAAACTTCTCAAAATCCGAATTTTTAAACTCGGAACCATTATCACTTCTAATCGCTCGCATCGAGTTCAAAGGGAACTCGTTCTGAAGACGCAAAATCAGATTGCGAGCGAAGGAGAAAGTCTCGGTCTTCTCAGCTAAAAAGAAGACCCACGAATACCTCGAAAAGTCGTCAACAACAACCAAAACATACCACTTGCCACCAACCGAGCTCACCCGAGCCGGACCAACAAGGTCCATGTGTAAAAGCTCTCCGGGGTGCGAGGTCATGACCTTAGTCACTGGATGGTGGGGAGCGGGCAACCATCTTCCCATGTCTGCAAGAATGGCCAAACTAGATCCTTCTCCATCGAAAGCTTGGGCAATCCTCGGATTAGGCCAAGTGAGCTAGTCTTGCAAGCAAGTCGAAGCTTTAAGTGACCGAGCCTCCTATGCCACTTCCAAAGATCGGAGGGAAGAAGGACTAGCCAAAAGACAGCGAGAAGAACCAAACGATTCCGAGAAATTCGCGCGAAAGACTTTCCCAAAGGGCGAAATCAGACATACAAGATCGCCCTGAGGATTCTAAGATGCGACTAAGGTTCGGTTTTTAAAACGAATCTCATAGTCATCATCAAAAAGTTGCGAAACAGAAAGAAGGTTAAAATGCAAGTTAGAAACAAGAGCAACATCGCGCAACACAAAGTGCTCATTAACCCGCACTGTCCCACGAGACAATACCCTTACCTTTTACTATTGTCGCCGAAGGTTATGTACTCCTTTCCGGCGACCGGGCTAAGGCTGGAGAATCCACTTGGCGTTTCCGGTCATGTGCCTCGAGCAACCGGAATCCACCAACCAAATGTCTCCAAACCGTCTCACCTACATCAATAAAAAGACATAGGGTGAGCATACGGTCCAACACTGGGGTTAGTGAAGTAAGGAGAATACCAGTGTGGGCCGGCTGCTCAAAGAAGGGTTAGTTGTAAAAACCATTCCTAGCACGTCTACGAGGGAAGCGATCACCACGCTGAGAAAAACGTGGTCCGCTGGGGAAGAAGCGCTCACCGCGATACCCAAACTGCGGTGGTGGGGAAAGCGCTCAACAAAGCCTCCGCCACGGGGTCCGTTACCTGCAAAAGCAGGACCCCGTCGGGCACGCTCTACGAGGTCTACGCCTAGGAGCCAGGGGCTCAAACTGCTCTAGCGTCTCTCCTCGGAGCTCTCTCTGCTAGGCCTAACAAACTGAGGTGCTGTGGACCTCTAGCCTAGTCTCCACTCCTCGGGCTCTCATCTCTGCCTAGGCCTGGACCCCTGACGTCCGGACCTAGCGCGCTCTCCCCTGGGCCTTGGTACATGTCCACCATGAGCTGGATGGTACATGTCCGGGTTTCCATCTCCCGAGCCCTGCGCGCCTTCTGTTGCGCCTAAAGCAGAACTGGTCAAGTGACCATCTCTCCCACAAAAAATCACAACTGGTACCTCACCGCACGGCACAGGGGGTTGTTGGTGACCAGGGTGTGGGTGTGTGGCTCACTTTAGCCTTTGCACTTCTGTGGCAAACTCCTCACGAATGGGTGGACATGGCCTCAAGCTGTTCTTTGAGGTGGTTTGGCTTGGGTGCCAAACTGGGTTCTTGGGAGGAGTCTCGGAGGTTCCTCAACCAACCCATCTTCGGTGATAGGCTTGGCAGGTCTTGGAGGGAAAGCTTGGCAAGTTGGGAGTAGTGGTGGAATTGGGCTTCTCACAGTGGGTCAGACCACTAGACTCTCAATCTTCCCAAAAACTGAGAGATCAACACTTGGAGCAAAACCTACAACAGGGTACCAACAGCTCGCTTGAATTGGGAGATATCATCCCGAGCTCGGCCTCACTACTGGAGAACCATGACAAGATGGACCGAAGTATGTGTTTCTTCCTCGGTTTGCATCTTGCCATGCTTCACATTTGCATCTCCATCTCCAGCCCCTCACACAAAGCACACCTCGAGACACAAATGCTATCTGAGCTGGCCTTCTTAAAGAACTCAAGCTTGGCATTGCTTCTGCCAACTCAGATTGCAAGACAGGACAAGTCTTGCACGCACCCAACAGCTGCGGCTAGCACGAGCTCACCACCTCTCCAACCACGCAGCATACTTACTCTCAGAGTGAGAAGGTAAGTAATGTGCGGGTGCACGACTCGCACTCGTCTTCTCCGACACTACCCACGGGTGGACCGAGCGAACTAACTCAAGCTCCTTCACCGTGTCCTCCCCACTTCTGCCTAAACTCTTGCGCTCTTCTAGGGCAAGCCTCTAAGCAACTTATCTTGGCAAGGAGGGCAGCAGTCACTTCTCAAACACGGAGGAAAGCTCGTCGTAGGTGAGGATTCTGGGAGGGTGCGTCGTCGTCGTTCCGAGAGGTACGCTCCGGCTCGCCGTCGACCTCAGTCTCCGAGCGCCGGGTGAGAAGCCGTCGTCGCGGCGGAAGAAGCAGAGGCCGTTCAGTTGTCACGATTCCTCTTCTTCTTCTCGGAATCGTCATCGCTCGAGCTGGCGGAGTGTCACTCGAGCCCGTCGACGTCGCTGAGCGTGGCGAAGAACCGCGCGCTGCTCAGTGTGCTCTACAAGTACTTCTCTTCTGATGTACTCTTTGTCGAATGCAGCCCCGTGTCTTGTGCCTTGGGGGGACGTGCTTCTCTTGTACTTGGAGTCGCGCTTGCGCCCCATGTTCGCCTTGCCCAAGTGCTTGTTCTTTTGGGAAAGTTGCGATGAGTGGTCGGGGTCGCCTACACGTAGCATCCCGTGCGTCCTCCTTCTCGACGGCGGTTCATGCGGTTAGTTGTGGAACCGCGGAGAACCGGTGGCAAGCAAAGCCAACTCATGTTCTCCCAAAGACTCCAGCTGGTCCTCTGTCCAGAAGAAAAGAGAGAAGAAAGCGCAAAGCCAGCTGAGGGGTTTTTAGCGGAAGAGACGGGGAAACCAAAGCCATGGACGGGCGAGAAGGATTTTCTCAAAAGAAGCCTCGCCCAATAGCATCAATCTCACTGGACTTGAGCTTACTGAAGAGCTCGTCGCAGAGGTGAGGGTCTCATGTTCGGCGATTCGATGATTGCCTGAACCTTGGAGTCCCATACCGACGGTCAAGAGTGTGCAAAGCTCAACAAAGGCACGCTCATGATCGTACAATGGCAACGCTCTCTGTTAGCCCTATCCTGTGAAAACACTGAAAGCGAGCGGAATAAACTTTCTATGCTCTCGCCAGGTTGATGTCTAAGTTCTCATACTCTCGCTTGAACGACTCGTAGAGTCGGGTTTGACTTGAGAGGTGCCCTCTGAAAACGCATGGAGTGTCCCAGATCTCCCGAGCCGTAGCGAGGTGAGAAAACACGACAAACTCACCCATGCTGCAAAACAGAAAAAGAGCATACGGGCTCGGTATTTGCATCGTGACTCCTCGACTGCTGTGATTCACAGAGCAGCCAAGACCACGTAACAGGGAGGGAGTTTGCAATATCCCAGTCGAAGGCCCAAGCTCTGCAAAGAGGCCGACATACGTATCTGCAACCCATACGCATAGTTTTCGTCCCATCGATAAAACGGGCGGTTTGC
>CM019824.1:96980021-96998697 GCA_009763385.1 Coix lacryma-jobi var. lacryma-jobi
CATTTGCAAAAATAGCTTAGCTCATAACATGTATCAAGTGATCAAAAAGACCCTAAGCTACAAGCATCATCATGAATAAACAGAGCATACCAAAAAGAGCAAAGTCTCATTCTCATTACTATATACGTGAAGCTCTAAAATGCACTAAATACATGATGAAATGCATGCTAAAGCTAGTCAATAAGAATCGGAACAAAATCTAGCCTAAAAAGAAGACCCAAAACAAAAGGGGTATCGGAGAAGTCAAACTAAGATACAACAAGCAAAATGCTTCCCCAACTAAAAGGGAACACACCAAACTCACAATTGAAGAGCCAAGAAACGCTCAAGCAAACAACCAGCAAAATCCACATATGAAAGACCACACAGCCAAAAGAGGTCAACGAAGGAGAGTACCAAAACCTGAACTCAGAAGTATGTCGGAGGTACCTCATGACGTGCTTGACCGTCTGCTGGTGTGATACCCGAGGGGACGCTAATCTGCTGAAATCTCTGGGGCGTCTGCCTCACCGAAGTCGTCTCCCCCTCGCCTGATGCTGTCGCTCCCACAGGTGCAGCTAGTGCTCGCTGGAGAGCTGCTTGAACGGAACCCCAAGTCGTGGAAGAAGTGGGATCGAGTCCGTGAGCCGAAATGCCCTCTCCAAGCTCCTGTTCTCCTGCAAGCTCAAAGGCAGAAGAAACACAAGGCATTGTCTTGTCCAGTGTGACCTCATGGTCTCCACAAAACGGTTAGTCACATAAAAGCATAAGGTAAACTCTCGACCACAACGGCCCTGGATGCGGACAAGGACGGGGAAGCTGTGGACCCGAAGGAGTACCGGGGTATGATCGGGTCGCTGCTGTACCTGACGGCGACACGCCCGGATATCCAGTTCGCCGTGTGTCTTTGCGCATGATTTCAGTCGTCGCCGCGCACCTCTCACCGTTAGGCGATCAAGCGCATTATGAGGTACTTATGCTTCACACTAGAGTTTGGGATTTGGGTATTCTGCTTCCTCCACCCTCTCCCTTTTGCGGATATTCTGATGCTGATTTTGCTGGTTGCCGACTTGATCGCATTTCCACTTCTGGGACTTGCCAGTTTATTGGTTCTTCTCTTGTATTGGTCTTCTCGCAAGCACTCTACGTGTCGCCAAGTCTATCACACAGAGGCTTAGTATGTGTTGCGGCTAGCTGCTGTTCTCAATTGCTTTGGATGATGGTCACTTTGCGTGATTTTGGTTTGAGCTCTTCTCGTGTTCCTTTGCTTTGTGACAGCACGAGTGCTATTAGCGTTGCTAAGAACCCCGTGCTGCCTCTAAGACCAAACACATTGATGTGCGCTTTCACTTTTTGCGAGACCATTATGAGAAGGGTGATATGACCTTCACCATGTCGATACTCATCATCAGTTGGCAGATATTTTTACCAAGCCTTTGGACCAATCAACCTTTGCAAGGTTGAGAAGTGAGCTTGGTGTGTGTTTTCCCCTTTTAGTTGGGGGGAACATTTTGGTTCTTGTGTATCATAGAACTGACTCTTCTTTTTTCGTTTGTGCATTTCATCGTGCATCTTTGCATTATCAAGCTTCATGTATATAATCCTTAGAATGTGATTATGCTCTATCTAGTTTTGCTCCGATGCTATAGATGTTGCTTATAGCTTATGCTCTTTCTGATCACAGATATGTGTTGTGAGCTGAGCTATTTTGTAAATGGTGAACTTGCTTAATGAACATAAAACTTGAAATTGTTCACCATTGAGATATGCAACTAGCATGTGTAGGATTTGTTGAATTCACTCATGTTTTCCATATATGCTAGGTTGCTATGTCTCTAGTTCTGAGACATTCACTTGCTTGGTATGTTCATAAACTGTTATAAATTCGAACCAAGTCTAGTGAATTGGAAAGATCAAGATGGGATGGCTTGTCAGCAGCATCACGGTATCAAGACTGTTTCCCATTGCATTTTGAGTTAAACTTGAGCCGTGTAGTGTAAGACCGAAACCGTTGCCTTAAGATTCTGATTGCTTATGCATAGGCATCGCACGGTTGAAAAGTTAGGCATTGACAAGCTTTCAACCTCTGCAACTTGTGTATTATTCACAACCGCTGCAACTCCGATTAATTCTGAAAACACAAGTATATGTTTCATTCTATAGCATGATGATTGAACTTTGCTAAGGGTAGTTCACCTTGTATACATGTTGAGCACTTGTTGGACTTCCTGTCTATACATGTTAAGTGCTATTTTGATGGTGAATGCTTTTGGCTAAAACTGCTCATTTTGCTCATATGTTCATATTTGTATTTGGTGATCAGTTTGAGCCTTTGCTAGCATGATGGGTATGTTGTTGAGTCATCGGATCAAACCCTTTGTACAGCATCTTTTCATTCTATCTAGTATATTCTTGAAGCTGCTAACTTACATTTTGAATCATATGCATTTGGAGGGACGATTCTTGATAGTGCATTATCAACTAAGGGGGAGAAATTTGACAAATCTTGTTCAGTTGTGTGCACTATGGAAGGGGGAGTTTTAAGTTGGCTTGGATTTTGAATTTTCCAATTGGTTTGGAGCTTTTCTGCTAGTTGTGTTGAGCCTCTTGCCTCTGTCTTAAGGGACTAGCTGTTGTTGCTTTTCAATGAGTGTTTAGCTGATCGTGCCATTTAGTTCATTTAGCCTCATTTGATATTGAGCTCTGTTGTATCTGAGCTGGCACCATTTCAGTTGGTTTTTCAGTTGGTATCGAGCTTTCTCGCTAGCAGTGTTGAGCCTGTTCTACCTCTTCTTGACGGCTAGCTTTGCTTTGCTTGGTTGCGTCGAGCCGTTGCCCATGTCTTTGGGAACCAAGTTGTTCGCTCTTTCACTTGACCTTCTTCTGGCTTTGTTATGCTTTTGGGTCATTTGGACGAGTTCTCTACTTCTCCTTCTTCTCCCTTCTCTACTTCATTATGATTTGTGTTGGTAAGTTGGACAATGCTCACTCATCAAGGGGGAGATTGCGGATACATGTGTGTATGCCGAGTCTTGAGTGATGAGTGATTGTCAACTGGGATGATGCGCATAGTTCTTTGGCTTGTGTTGTGCAGGTATCGAGCACGAATACAGTGATCGAAGGCAAGGTGAAGGTCAGTAGAGACATGCCGTGCCGACGGACTGGGAGCGGTGAAGGGCATACGTGAGGCTTGGACTGAGGGACCGGTGGCCTAAGGATTAGCTGTGGTGGCTGACAGCCTGGGACAGCGACGAGCGGAGACTTGTGGGCACATTATTGCTCGGGTCGAGGACCTAAGGACATGTGTCAGTGGACAGGGTGCACGGGCGGTGCATCCCCTCTACGGCTCGGTTTGGTGGGTTGAGCCACAGAAAAACCACCGTCTGGACGGTTTCCAGGTTTGGGCCTCAAAACCTGGGCGCTGATTGGTTTTCGAGTTTGGGCCACAAAACTCGGGCCTGAGGACGGTTTTCCAGGTTTGGGCCTCAAAACCTGGGCGCTGCGGGTTTCTGAGTTTGGGCCACAAAACTCAGGCGATGGGCGGCTGGTTTCCTGGTTTGGGCATCAAAACTGGGGGTTGGTTGTGAAGGCTGGTTTCCCAGTTTGGGCCTCAAAACCAGGGGCGAAGTCTGGGAAAAGGACAAGTAGAGCGGTGGTGGCACGTGGTAGCAATCGGTGAGGTTGCGTCGAGGCAACGCTACCAGTTGTGCGGGCGTAGCTGTCAGATCACCATCATCTTTGAGTTGGTCCAGGATAGCCTTTGGGTTTGGTTGGTTCGCTCTATAAATAACTAGGGGTTGTGGGAATTAGAATTAGGATAAGTAGAGGGAGACACCCACCTCCCATCCTTATCTCAGTCATTTGCTATTTTGCCTTCTAGGTTTTCTTGCTCTTCCATATCCCTGCAGTAGCTACTGAGATCCGCAGAGATGGTGAACAATACCTCTGTGTATTTGCTTTTTAAGGAAATGAGACCGTAATCTCGTTGTCTCCTCGTGGGGACGAATTTCGACCGGCAATTCGTGGTTCGATTCGCGTTTTGCTTTTCATTCTCTCGGTGATTTGCTTCATTCTCCCAATCTGAGGAATGATTTTCGATTCCAATTGAACTAAGATGTTCTAGATCATGAGGCGCATCTTTCCACCGAAGGAATTCACTTCTAACCTCACGAGCTAGTAGATCGATCGATTTTCGTTCAAAATCGGTTTTTATCTCCTTTGGCCCGAATTCTTCCGATTCACTGATTTGGAGTTAGGTTCGAGCCATGATCTCTTAGGGGTAGCTCACTAACCTCCTTATGACTCCTCTCACCAAGTTTGATCCCTAGAGGATTTGTTTTTGGTGAGATCGAGTTGAATCGGTGGATGAACGGAGACATTTCAGGTTGACCGGACGCTTGTATCGGGCTGACCGGACGCTCGGAGTGAGTCCGATCGTTGACTGTGCCAGCGTTCAGTTTTTCTCGGACTTGACCAGACGCTAGGGTTGTGTGAGACTGGACGCACCGGTGTTACTGTTCACTGTGTTTGTCTGAACTGACCGGACGCTTGAGCTTCTACCGTACGCTTCGTGACCGTGCGTCCGGTCATAAACAGAGAGCTCCCAAGTTGGTTTTTGATCGACCCGACGCGTCCGATGCATACTGACTGGACGCTCCATTGAGTCCGGTCAGTGCTGCTCTGTGCGCCTTCGTCCGTGGTTCGTTCGTTCGTTGTTGGTTTTGATTTCCGGCTGTTGCATTGGGTTTCTACAGTTAAGTAGTGTCTTGCTGTGCTTCTTGGAAACATCCACCCTACATCTAGGGTCGTGGACACTGCTTAAGCTCTAGGTTTGTTCTTGGGGTGATACTCGGGACAGTAGCAACAAGTTTCTGAATTTTTTTTTGAAGCTCCCATTCACCCCCCTCTGGTCGCTTTCTGGTTGCACTTTCGGTCCTTCATTGACACAAACATAAATCAAGCCATCAACAGAATGCACATGGGGGTAGTGAAAAGCATTGAAAGTGACCACAAAGTGTATCAGAGCTGGGGGTATGTACACTAAGCTAAAAAATGCATGATATGCACAATGCAACAGCTTCAAGTGTATAACAATCAAAATGAAGAGATGCTCAAAAGGGTGCTGCCCTAAAATTTTAGCAACCAATACAAATGCTAGCAAAGGCTCAAACTGATCAAATGAATACGAAATATGAACAGTTGAGCATATGAGCAGTTTTAAGCAATTTGAAAAGGACTTCACCACTAAAATAGCACTAATCATGAATGAACAGGAAATCAACCAAGTGCTAACTCAAGTATAAAAGGTGAACTACCCCTAGCAAAGTTCAATCATCATGCCATAGAATGAAGCATAAACTTGTGTTATTTTCAAATTTTATCGGAGATTGCAGCTGTATTAACACAAGTTCATATTAAAGCATGTGATTGCGAGAGGTTGAAAGCATGATCATTGCCTAACTTTTCAACCGGACTAAGCCTATGCAAGAAAAGCAATCGGAAGCTTAAAGCACCAGTTTCGGTCTTACACTACAAGGCTCAAGTTTAACTCAATTGTACAATGAGAAACAGTCTCGATACCGTGAGGTGCTGACACATGCAATCCTATCTCGATCTTTTCCTTTCACTTAGGCTTGGATCAAATTTTAAGCACAAGGTAAATATGAACAATCCACGCAAGTGAATGACTCAGTGCAAGAGACATAGCAACCTAGCATACAAAAGATAGCACAAGTGATCTCAACACATCCTACCCATGCTAGTTGCCACTCTCAATGGTGAACAAATTAAAGGTTTCATAGTTGATTAATCAAGTTCACCATTTGCAAAAATAGCTTAGCTCACAACATGTATCAAGTGATCAAAAAAGACCCTAAGCTACAAGCATCATCATAAATAAACAGAGCATACCAAAAAGAGCAAAGTCTCATTCTCATTACTATATACGTGAAGCTCTAAAATGCACTAAATACATGATGAAATGCATGCTAAAGCTAGTCAATAAGAATCGGAACAAAATCTAGCCTAAAAAGAAGACCCAAAACAAAAGGGGTATCGGAGAAGTCAAACTAAGATACAACAAGCAAAATGCTTCCCCAACTAAAAGGGAAACACACACCAAACTCACAAGAGAAGAGCCAAGAAACGCTCAAGCGAACAACCAGCAAAATCCAAATATGAAAGACCACACAGCAGAAAGAGGTCAACAAAGGAGAGTACCAAAACCTGAACTCAGAAGTATGTCAGAGGTACCTCATGACGTGCTTGACCGTCTGCTGGTGTGATACCCGAGGGGACGCTAATCTACTGAAATCTCTGGGGCGTCTGCCTCGCCGAAGTCATCTCCCTCTCGCCTGATGCTGTCGCTCCCACAGGTGCAGCTAGTGCTCGCTGGAGAGCTGCTTGAACGGAACCCCAAGTCGTGGAAGAAGTGGGATCGGGTCCGTGAGCCGAAATGCCCTCTCCAAGCTCCTGTTCTCCTGCAAGCTCAAAGGCAGAAGAAACACAAGGCATTGTCTTGTCCAGTGTGACCTCATGGTCTCCACAAAACGGTTAGTCACATAAAAGCATAAGGTAAACTCTCGACTAAGAGGCCTACCTAAGAATGATACCGCAAGGAGACTTGAACTCAAACTAGTCATGAGTACCAGGCAACAGGATAAAGCACTATGGAGCAAAATGCAACCTAGAGACATGATCAACCCAAACACAGCCTAAACCTCAACACATGCTACAATGCAAGATAATGATAGCAATAGATCCAGAAGCATGTAACATGATAAAAGTGTGGAAAGGCTAGTGCTCGAACTAAACATATCAACAGGGTACATCTAATTAACCAAAACTAGCACCTGAAAAGTGACACCTAATGAACATCATACCACTATAAATCAAGCTCATGGAGAAATATGGTAAAACATCACACAATGTTCATGAGGATCACAAACTAGCATGAAAAAGTGGGTTAGACACCAAAGATGTACACAAAGCTAGCATGACATGATATACAAGATAGCACAAGCTAGACTAAAATAAAACATGATACAAAAGAAAATGTACATGCAAGAACTATACATCTGAGCACATGAAAGACCATCTCATACCACAAGAAATAGATCATGGATGTACAAGGTATGAGTGTATAAGAAAGCTCACCAAGCTGCAAAAGCCTTTTTGGAGGCAATTCTAAACGTGGTGTAGAGAACCATCAAATCTTGATCACATCTAAAAGACCAAATTCCATTAGGCGCATGTTCTCCACCCCGCGTCCTCATATCTACACACAAGAGGACAAAGTAACCCGAGTCTTGGATCCCGAAGGGTTAGCAAGCATGTACTTGGGAACCCAAGACTTGGTCACACATTTCAAAACACTCAACTTATCATGTGGGTTAGCATGATGCAAATGTTGGTTCAAATGCAATTTTGAAGCATCCTTGGAATCATTCCTCAAAAGGACAACTCGAGGAGAAGAATGAGTCGTACCACGGGAAAAGAGGCAAACATCTCCCAAGATTTTTTGAGAAGAACTAATAGAAGCACCATGAGAAGCATGACATGGACCAACACAAGAAGCACTAGAAGCATGTCCACGACCATGACCTAACCCACTAGAAAAGGAGGCATAAAACCCATCAATGAAGAGGGGATTCTTACTAGGACCACAAGCGTTCATGCCATGAGAAGGGCTATGAACCACCATCTTCCTAGAAGAGCGAGCTTGGCGCAAACGTTTGGCACGCCGATAGCAAAAGCTTTCTTGATGCCCATCTTTCTCACAAAAAGAGCAATGGTACAAAGGCCTATCAGAAGGCACACCATTCTCCGACAAGTGAGAAGTCCCTTGGGACTTAGAACACGAAGCATCAACAACCAACTTGGTGCCAACTCTAGGAGCACACATGCCATGGGAAAGGCTACGCAATTTCCTAAAAGCCTTAGCTCAAATACGTCGCTCGAGTTTGTCACGGCGGAAACAAAAATCGAGTGAATGTCCATCTTTCTTGCAAAAGGTGCAATGGAATGTAGGATTCGGAACTCGTGCTCCAAAAATGTGAGAAGCACCCTTGCCATGAGAAATCCCTTGGACATTTTTCGAAGAAACAGCAAGGTTGGGAGTAGCTATGAAAGAGCTATCTGAAACCTTAACACTAGTGCTATGGTCAAAAGATTCACGCGCAACACAAGAACTCAACTCTGGTTTCAAAGAGTCAAGCTTAGAAACACCAACATTGGAGTTGCAAGAATTGCATGAATCAAACAATTTAGCACAAAGACTCTTGCATCTTTTAGCTAAAACCTCATTCTCAAACATGAGGCGATCGCAAGTACCACAAGGAGCCTTTTTCAAGTTTTCCATCTCCTTTCCAATGCACTCGGCATATGTGGTACACAAGAGTTCAATTTCCTTCTCAAGGTTGGCACTCATCTCATTGTGCTAAACCAAGTTGGCGCTCATATCATCGTGCAAAACTTTCAAAGCCAAAACTTCTTTTTTCCAAGTCAATGCATGATGTGCACATGAAATTGGTGGAAGAAACGTCACCATTCACATCAAGAAATGAATCATGATTAGCACAAGAAGTAAGGCAAGCATTTGCATTCAAAGAGCATAAGCTGCAAGGCCTAGAATTTATTTCAATAATTTCAGCCCTAGCATGCTCAAGTTCATCTACACATGTGGTGTGAGTCAATTTTAGTTTATTAATTTCAGCATGCAAAGACTCACAAGAAACATATGGTAACAAAGTATTTGACTTAATCAAGGCTATTTTCGTTTTAGCACAATCAAGGTCCTTGCGCAAGTCAATGCAAACTAGACATGGTTAGGAAGCATTGGATTTCAACATTTCATTTTTAGATTTTAAGCTAGCAAGAGAAAAACATAGCTCATCATTTTTCCTAACCAAGTCAAGACAGGAGGTGCAAGGCAAAGGGGTACTAGACTTCAACCTAGCAATGGAGCATTTCAACTTCTCAACCTTTCTAAGCAATGTAACACAAAGCTCATCACTCCTAGAGCAAGCCTCATATAGGTAACGCGCTTTTGGCCAACATCTCCCTTCCTGAGTTCGAGTGTGTTTCCGAGCTTCAGACTGCTCGAGAGATCTGGGTGAAGCTTCAGAGCTATCACGAGGGGACCGCTCAGGTCAGGACCAGACTCTTTGAGACATATAAGCGGGAATACAAGAACTTTGTTCAGTTGGAGGGAGAAACGATTGACGCTATGTTCGCTCGTTTCCAAACGATAGTGAACAAGATGCGTGCCAATCAGGCCAACCTACCTTATGATGATCATGAGAGGGCACTCAAGTTGCTATATGCCCTGGATCTGAAGGTATGGGAGGTGAAGGTGTCGACCATCATAGAGTCTCCATCCTATGACACTATCACCGTGGACGAGCTATTCAACAAGCTCAAGTCCACCAAGATCGATCGCTTGACTCTTTCTGCTAACGCTTCACCACCTCTCTTTGCTTTGTCTTCTTTGCTTTCAGTGATAGAGGAGTAGGTGGAGGCGTTGGACGACGACGAGCTCGCCCTCATCATCACCCGGTTCTCGCGGTTTCACAACAACCGCCTAAATCGCTGGCGTGGTGGCACACGTGAGGGCTGCTACGGGTGTGGAGATCCCGATCACTTTGTCGCGAGCTGCCCCAAGCATGACAAGAGCTTCCCCGGCAAGAACCGCAACTCCAGGCGCAAGGCCAAGCCAGAGAACAAGGCCGGGAAGAAGAAGAAGGGCAGCTACCGCATGGAAGATCTAGAGAAGGCTTTCAACGCCAGCAGGCACGCCTTCATCACCTCCTTCAGTGACGTCGACTCCAGTGATAATGGGTCCAAGCACAAGACTGAAGAACGCTTCAATGGACTCTGCTTCTTCGGCAACTCCACCAAGGGCTTCTGCACCATGCCCTTGGATGAGGAGGACCACAAGTTCCAGGTCAAGGATGCCGACACCGACGACGACGATGACACTTCCGAGGTATCATCTTCTTCTCTTGTCGATCATCTTACCGGTGAGCGCGATACCTTGGCCGACATAGTTCTCGCTCAGGACAAGCAACTCAAGCATGCCGCTAGAGAGCACAACGAGTTTAAGGCTAAACTAGGTGAGGCGCTCAAGGAGTTAGAGTTTGCTAGGTCCGAGGTGTAGGTGGCCGATGAGGAGGAGTGTGAGGAGTGCACGATGCATATGGCAAACTTTGCCACCATACAAACCAAGTATGCCTCTTTGATCGAGGTGTACGTTGAGTTGATGAGTAGGCTAGACTTGGTGGGTGATTGCAAAGAGTGTCCCTCCCTGAAGAAGGAGCTGGAGCAAGTGAAGGAAAAACCTTCTTATTTGCTGGGTGCGTGCAAGTCCTGTCCAGGCTTGCGAACTGAATTGGTAGAAGTGAGTGCCAAGCTTGCTGAAGCCATGAAGGCCATCTCAGTTAGAACCTTGTCCGCTCCATGTGAGCGATGCGCGGCGATGGAGCTTGAGATTGGCAACTGTCGGCATGACAGGATGCAAATCGAGGAGGAAAACACATATGTTCGGTCCATCCTGAGTTGGGTGTCATGTAGTGAGCCGTAGATGGGCATGATGATCAGTCAGTTCAAGTGGGGAACTGGCAGTCCGGGAGTAGGTTTTGCTTCAGGTGGGAAGGGCGCTAGTACCTTTGGCAAGATAGGTGAGTTTAGCGGAGTGAACCCAAGTGAGAAGCCATCCGCTATCCCTAAGCTTACCAAGATCACCCCACCTGAGCCTTCCAAGCCTATCACCAAGGATGGCATCCTTGATGAACCTCCCAAGGCTACACCTCGCAAGCATGTGTGGGTTCCCAAACCTAACCATCTTAGGAACACACTTGACACCCTTCCTGATGTCTCTAGTGATCCCCTTCCGAGAGGCAAGTAGTCGGCTAGAGTGCACAACCATAAGAACCAACAACCCAATAGAGTGGTGAGGTTCGAGTGTGAGTATTGCCACTGCGAGGGTCACCTAGCTAATTTTTGCTTTCGGAGGAAGAGAGACGCTACGAGGGAGCTGGAGCTGAACAACCAGGCCAGGCACCACCCTCTCCATGGTGTGCAAGGTCAGGGAGTTCAGAGGCAGAGGGCTAGGCTTGGAGGTGCACCCCCTCAGGTAGCTAGGACCCAGGCAGCTAGACCACAGGGTGGTGGTCGTGCCCGTCGCGGTTCCGGTCGTCCTCAATATGATCGTGAGCCAGGTGTGAGAGGCTTTGCTGCACAGTCCCATAGTGGTGATTGGTTTGCTCAAATGGGATATGTAGGTGAGTTTGAATGTTTCCGTTCCATAGCACACCACCCTTTCAGTTTGGTGGTGATCGCTATACACCCATGGGACGAGGACAGTTTGGTGTTCCTTCTAACACTCTTTCTGGGCCTATGACACAACACTGGTGTGACAGAACCGACCAATTTATACCAGATTAAGCACAAAAACCTCTGCTTTCGCAAGGATTATCACGTACTTAAGCTCGTACAAACTCGGTAGTCCGGAAATCTTGAAGGATTTCAAATCATTTCAACTTCAGCCAAGATCGTAATAGTTTAGCATACATGTCCATAAGTTACATCACAGTTCGCACATAGTTAAATTCATCGGAGTACGAAACAATATTACAAACCATAGTTTGAAACAGTAGCGGAAGCAACATAGTTTTGAAACACAAGTTCGGTTTGTTCTCAATACGGTGCCATCAGCCTGATCAAGTCCACAAAAGCATCAGGAAAGGATAGGAAACGACCATGCCCATGGTCTAGTCATCACCCGTGACAGGGTACATGCAGTTCTCATAGTAGCCATAGAAGCACTGTCCATCTGCAACAACAAGGGAATAAACCCTGAGTACAAGAAGGTACTCAGCTAGACTTACCCGTCATAAACCAAAAATAATGAGACTCCAAGGATCATGTAGGTTATATTTGGGGCTGGCTACACATACCATTTGCATGAAAGCTCTTTTATAAGTAAAACATAAATTTGGGTGTTGGCAGTCACTTTTATAATAAATCCTAATTTACTAGGTTTGCACCTGAGCTATAGGAAGCACTTGACTACTTAATCAAGCAAGAGTGATTATTTCATCAATAGCCATTCAGATTCAGTACCATAACCATCTTTAGTTCCATAAGTTCTATGGTAGCGGACGCCAGTCAATTACTCACTGTCCAGGAGCCATGGCAATTATAATCGATTCCTACCCAGCTAGGGATAAAATGTCGCACACTCGCCCGACACGTCCGGCTACGGCAGTCGTAAGCTGCCACTCAGGAAATTCGAGAACACGATTCGCGGGACGACCATGGGCCCTTCTGCACTAGGGGTTATCTCAATGCCAGGTCGCTCAAGCTATAACTGCCCACGGTCATGCCAGGTCAGTCAGGCCCCGCCTGTCCATGGACCATGCCAGGTTGCTCAGAATAGTTGCCGATGGTACATCTGGGGCCCTAGGTGTTAGGCGTCAACATCTCCATCACCGGCTCGAATAACCTTACTTGGCTTCATGGGAGGCACTCTGACCTACTCCGTTAAGTGATTGACGCGTTCAATTTGACTGAGGGGTGCTTCCAGAAACGGGTCCTATGCGACACAGACGGAAGACAACTAGCACACAGAACCCATGTCCTGCCGCTCCTACATCCCATCCGGTCTCCAAATCATTATCACATGGTTATTCCACGATAGCACCAGACTAATCATGATCAGTATCCACCTATATGCAGAATACAGGAGATCTCCCGACTTTTACCGGTCTAAGCAAGGCTAAGCATATAACGAGCCTAGACCTAAACAGGGATATCAAGATAATAATTGCGGTGGACAAGGATAATCAATAGTGCAACAACGGTGGCATTCAACTCCTATAACCTAATGCAACAGACATATTAGGTTAATTTATAAGAAATTTGCAAACCATAGGGAGTTAAATGCTCCGGGGCTTGCCTTTCTTGAAGTCAGAGGGGCGGTGATCCTAGCACTCTGGTAACTCTCCGACTTCTTCCTCGATCCTCTCGAACGGTGTCTCCTCCTAGGGCTGCTCCTCGAACGGCGGATTCAGTGTCGGTGTTTGTTAACCGGCAACTCGTCTTGAGGAATCTTAGACGATTTGTTCGGTGGGGATCGGCGTTCGTAGGACTCGGCGATTACACAGGGACATCGATTTATACTGGTTCAGGCCGCTAAGTAGCGTAATACCTTACGTCCAGTGCGGCGTGTGCCTTGTGTATTGCTTATGATTCAATGTTCGATTCTCTAGGACCTACGCCCGGTTCCCCTTATATATCCGGGTGAGCCTCAGCGCAGACCGAGTCCTAGCCGGTTACAACAGTGGAGTCCTATTCCAATTACAGGACTTCCTTTTACAACTCGGCTAAGTTACAAACTAGAGTCCTAATCCAAGTACACTTCCTTACAAGTCTTCGGATCTCTAAAGCCATCCTGGATTAGTCGGAGTAATCATCGATGGATGATATCTCTGACATCCTCGTCCGTCAAGCCCCCGAGCTCTTCATCATTTCTTCACGACGTTATCTTCTAGTTTCTTCTTGAGAATCTCCGAGTAATGTCTTGAGAAATCTTGAAGTGCTCCGAGTGTAAAGAAATTCCATGGTGTGCACTTTTTACAAAAAGTGCACCCATAGGGTGTAGCCCCCAAGCCTCTTGTTATTTATAATAACTTTGAGGATCTTTGGAGGCTTTTCCGAGTAAATCTTGAATAAGAAAAAACATTTCCTTTACAGATTATACCCTGCAGCCCCCAAGCCTGAGTTCCGAGTACCATAGTAGTCGGTTCTCGGGGTCTTCTAAATGAAGCCATTAGGTAATCTATTAAGGTCTTGAGTAGTCGGACCATGACACCAACTTGTTGCTTAAACCGTCCAAATAATAATTACTCAGCTTCAGGTGGGCAATGTTTTCAACAAACATCCCATATCACCCCCCACTGAATAAAAATTACCTTGAGTCCAGCAATAATTGACTGGTGACTGTTCCAACTGTGCGTAATAATGATGTTTGTCGTTTTCTGCAACTGCAAACTTTGTCGTCTTCGTCTTGAAGTGCGTGTGAGAATCAGCTCTGTTACCCATGCCGAGCTTCACATGCACCATAGTACATTGGTTGAATTATTGGTCCATCGATCACTCTTGTTGATGAACCTGGTCTATAGACCCAGAAGAAACTGCCTATAAATACCCTGCTTGGGAAGCAACGAGCTCATATCTTTCGAGAGTATAGAACTTCTTATTAGTTCCATGGGTATTGTAATAGCAGTAGCTGAGATGATCGAGCCCCCAGGTGTCTTCCTTCTGTAGAATAGATGAAGTGCCCAGAAGAACTCTTGTGAAAGGACCATCCGTTAGGGTGGTTTCCAAGTGGTCGCGAGCAGAGGCACACAGAGGTGCGCCTAAAAGAACTCTTGTGACTACCACTCGTACATGACCTCGGAGTCACAGGTTATCAAAAGGGCGGCGAGGGTGATGGTCTTCCCCGAGTTCCTTGAGTACTGGGGTGGTACCAAAGACCCACCTTGAGATGCACTGAAAAGATAGTGTCTACCCAAGGTTCTGTGTCTGCTTTACTGCGTCTCACTGAACCCGGTCCTTGGTGCAATAGGCATCAAGGCTATGTACCTTGAATTCACTAGAGTAGCGTTTTACACCTTGATTGTACTTCTGTTGAAAGTTGTTGTATCTCAAGATGTTTCCATGTATCTCTGTTGTAATTCCGAGTAATAATAACAAAGATCCGGGTACTTGGAATATTTTCCGAGTCCTCTGTCTTGTTTCCCGAGTACTAAATGTATCTTGCGGAAGGAAAACTTGTCTATTTACTGTTCCTGTTCTCTGTCTCTGACGCCATCTGACATGTGTTCCTAGCCATTAGGGTTACAGACGTTGCCATGACGCCGTTTAAAAAAGCCGAACGGTTATCAAAACAGATCTATAATAAGCCGCCACCGGGCTTGTGCTTTCCTCACGCTTTCATCAAGCCATTGCCTTCAGAGCTAGGGATCCCTTAGCCAACTCTCAGTGGATGCGTAGAAAATCTCTTGGCACCAAAATGGGTCCCAAGAAAGAGTCTACAACGGAGAAGAAGAAACCTAGGATCACCACCACTGGGAGACCTAAGCATCCGAACCCGCCAACTGATGTTTTGGCGTGGAAGAAGCCAGACACCACCCTAGCGGAACTGGCATTCCTGGCACAGCAAGGATTGCTGCGGGCGCAACCACTGGATGGATGGAGGGTACCCACTGATCATCGCGCTCCTGCCCCCAACACCACAGAGATCGTGATGTTTAAAGCCTTCATAGAGCGGGGATTGGGGCTTCCTGCTTCAGATTTCTTTCGTGGATTGCTGCATTACTATGGTTTGACTCTAAACCATATTACACCCAATGCGATTCTTCATATTGCAATCTTCACCCATCTCTGCGAGGCTTTTCTTGGGATATGTCCCTCTATTACCCTGTTCCGCTACTTTTTCTGGTTTAAGTGTCAACCTAGTGACGCTAATACCAAAGTAGTCGGAGGGGCTAGTCTTCAGGTTAGATTGGAAGTAGCCAATCAATATATAATTGTTGAGTTATCAGAGTCGGTAAAAGACTGGGCTACTGGGTGGTTCTATATGGGTAACCCACCCCCAGCTCTTCGTCGTCATGATGGATGGCCACTGCAGAAGTGCCATGAATGGAAGGAGAAGCTCACAAGTGAAGAAGTAGGGGCTATCCAACCCCTCCTCATTATGATAGACCCTTTGATAATCGATGGGCTGACCGGATATACTATCGTTCAAGACTTTGTTGCCTGGCGCATCCACCCGCTTCAGCAGCGAGCCGACTTTGGGTTCGAATACCTGGGTAAAAACGACCCAGGTCGCCACGCTGTTGAGCAATTGGCAGACTGCGAAGTCCTCTGGAGAGTGAACCGGCTGCTTAAGAGCCGTGGACATCTTGCTCCAGTGATGACATCCTTCTCCACCATTAATCCTCCTCCTCAGGTAAGTACTTAATTTGTTGTGTCGTCAAGGTTCGGAATAGATATCCTTCTGACCTGACTAGATATCCTTCTGTTTTATAGGGCCAGGGGAGAGATAACAATGATTGCCCTCCACTGCCTCCGGCGACTGAAGAAGGCGGAGACATCATTTTGGAAGGTCCCGTCAAAAGTGAGGATCTTCCTAACAAACCAAGTTCACCTGAAGATCTTGACTGGCTTGACACAGAATCAACTGACTCTGATGTCCTGCTTATAGACCCAGAGGCTGAGGGTAGCCAGAAGAGGTCGCCGACTCCTCAACTAGAAGCCGAAGGACCCGTCCTTAAGAAGGCTCGCACTGGTAATCACCGTGCTTGTCAAAAAGTTCTTTTATCTCAAGAATTGTCTGATAAGCACTATAAGCCAGGTGCTCCTGGCAAGGGAAAACCCGAGTACTTTGTAGTCCTTTTGAGTGTTGATGGTCTCTTTGCGGATACATGGGTGTATGCCGGGTCTCTGAGTGATGAGTGATTGTCAACTGGTATGATGTGCATGTTCTTTGGCTTGTGTTGTGCAGGTGTCGAGCACGGATGCAGTGATCGACGGCGAGGTGAAGGTCAAGTAGAGACGTGCCGTGCCAATGGACCAAGAGTGGCGAAGGGTGGACGTGAGACTTGGACTGAGGGACTAGAGGCCCGAGGATCAGCTGTGGTGGCTGGCAGCCTGTGACGACAACAAGTGAAGAAGTGCGGTCATGTGTTGCCTGAGTCGTGGACTCGGGGACACGTGTCGGTGGACGGGGTGCACGGGAGGTGCATCCCCTCTACGACGTCGGTTTGGTGGTAGAGCCAGAGAAAAACCATCAGATGGACGGTTTCCAGGTTTGGGCCTCAAAACCTGGGCGTGGACGGTTTCTGAGTTTGGCCACAAAACTCGGGCTGAGGGTTTCCGAGTTTGGCCACAAAACTCGGGCTGAGGACGGTTTCCAGGTTTGGGCCTCAAAACCTGGGCTCTGAGGGTTTGCTGAGTTTGGCCTCAAAACTCAGGTGCTGGTGGGCTGGTTTCCCGGTTTGGGCCTCAAAACCGGGGGTTGGCTGGAAAAGGCTGGTTTCCCGGTTTGGGCCATAAAACCGGGGGTGCAGAGCGAGGGCGGCACGTGGCGGCGATCTGGAGGTTGCGTCGCGGCAACGCTTCGAGTCGAGCGGGCATGGCCGTCGGATACACCTACCACTCGAGTTGGTCCAGACTAACCCTAGGGTTTGACTGGCTCGCTCTGTAATTAGAATAGAGAGGGGTAGAGTAGGAATTAGACTTAGGTTAGAATTAGGATAAGTAGTAGGGAGACACCCTCCTCCCATCTATCTCAGTCATTTGCTCTTTTGCACTTAGGGTTTCCTGTTCTCCCATTCCCTGCTGTAGCTAGCTGAGATCCACAGAGAGACTTGCCTCTGTGTACTGTTGATTTGAGGAAGTGAGGCCGTATCCTCACCGTTGCAGTGCAGATCGATGACTTGATTCGCTTTTGGATTCGTGTTCTTCGCGTTCTTCATTTCTTCATGATTTTCCTGTCACTCGATCTCCCTCTCTAGTGCGTCTTTGCGAAATCTGTTTGAATCATTTTGTTTGTATCATTGAGGAGGTCATTTCGACCAAAGGAATTCATCTAACTCCTCATGATCGAATAGATCGGGACGATTTCATTTTCGTGGCGCTTTTTCGGTTCATCCACCTTCCCTTTTGATTTCCCGGTGATTTGGTTGTTTTGGGCGGATGATTTCTTGGGGATAGTCTCCTAACTACCCCGTGATCATCTTCTCCAAGTTTGGGAACTTGGGATTGTGATTTGATTCGGTTTTGGGAGGAGTTTTGAGAAGGGCGATTGAAATCGCCCTCACTGGGCATTGGCGGACAGTCCGCCGTCCCAGGCACGGACAGTCCGCGCGTCGGGGCTGGTTCAGACCAGCCGCGGCCAGTCCCTGCTGTTCTTGGCTCGGGTCACCGGCGGACAGTCCGCCGTGCTAAAGCGCGGACAGTCCGGGACCGAGCATGGGGACTTCAGCAACTGTGTGGTTTTGCACTTTTGACCGGCGGACAGTCCGCCACCAGAGCTCGGACAGTCCGGCCTATGGCGGACAGTCCGGGACTCCAGGTCCGGATAGTCCGGGATCCTGCTGATTGCTCCGGTTTAGTGCGTTTGCTCTCCCGGCTTGTTCGCTTGGTTTCCGGACTTCTCGTTTGGCCCTGTAGTTGACCAAGGAACCTCTTTAGGTATCTTTGCTACTTGTTAGCATAGGTATTTAGGAGTTTCTCGACGTAGCCGTCTATCTACGTCCGGGACTTGGTTTTTGGGGTTGTGTTCGAGCTGGAACTTTTGGAGTTTGGTTTGCCTCTTCTTGGTTGCGCTCCGCTATGATCTTAGGGATCATCCACCCTCTTCCAAGGGTCGTGAGCATCACGGTTTCCGTCGCCGTCTCTTGGGGTTGATTTTGGGACATTTGGCCAAAGCTTCTGAAGGAAATTTTTGAGCTCCCATTCACCCCCCCTCTGGTCGCCTTGCTAGTGCTTTCTCGGTCCTTCAATTGGTATCGGAGCGGGTTAAGGATCTTCCACCTTAGCCAGTTCCAGATCCACAGAAGGCGACATGGATCGCGGCGTGGGCAAACCGCCGTTCTTTGATGGGACAAACTATGCGTATTGGAAGATACGC
>CM019824.1:97599197-97834081 GCA_009763385.1 Coix lacryma-jobi var. lacryma-jobi
GAGCAATTCAGAGTGATAATGGTTCCGAATTCAAGAATTCGGATTTTGAGAAGTTTTGTAACTCTTTGGGTTTAGAGCATCAGTTTTCTTCCCCCTACACACCCCCTCAGAATGGTGTTGTAGAGAGGAAGAATCGGACCCTTGTAGAGATGGCCAGGACGATGCTCTTTGGCTTTCTAGAGTTGTGTAGTGTCCCGCTGTGCTTCTTGGAAGCATCCACCCTACATCTAGGGTCGTGGACATTAGCAAGCTCTAGGGTTTGTCTTTTGGGGTGATTCTCGGGACAGTGGCTACTAGTTTCCGAAAGGAAATTTTGAAGCTCCCATTCACCCCCCCCTCTGGTCGCTTTCTGGTTGCTTCTCGGTCCTTCACTACCACGGAGGCTGAGTATGTTGCTGCGGCTAGCTGCTGTTCCCAGTTGCTCTGGATGATGGCCACTTTGCGTGATTTTGGTCTGAGCTTTACTCGTGTTCCTTTGCTTTGTGACAGCACGAGTGCTATTAGCATTGCTAAGAACCCCGTGCTGCAGTCTAAGACCAAACACATTGATGTGCGCTTTCATTTTCTGCGAGACCACTATGAGAAGGGTGATATCGACCTTCGCCATGTCGATACTCATCATCAGTTGGCTGATATTTTCACCAAGCCTTTGGACCAATCAACTTTTGCTAGGTTGAGAGGTGAGCTTGGTGTGTGTTTCCCCTTTTAGATGGGGGAAACATTTTGGCTCTTGTATTATAAACTGACTTTGTGTTTTTCATTTGGTTTCATCATGCATCTTTGCATTTCATCTTGCATATTTACATTCAGAACTTCATGTATATAATCTTTAGAATGTGACTATGCTCTGTATAGTATTTGCTCTGATGTTTTATGATGATGCTTTTAGCTTATGCTCTTTCTGATCACTGATACATGTTATGAGCGGAGCTATTTTATGAATGGTGAATTTGCTTAATGAACATAAAACTTCAAAATGTTCACCATTGAGATATGCAACTAGCATGTGTAGAATGTGTTGAAGTCACTTGTGCTTTCCATATATGCTAGGTTGCTATGTCTCTAGTTCTGAGTCATTCACTTGATTGGTCTGTTCCTATGCTGCTTTAATTTTGAACCAAGTTAAGTGAATTGGAAAGATCGAGATGGGATTGCTTGTCAGCACATCACAGTTTCAAGACTATTTCTCATTGCACTTTGAGTTAAACTTGAGCTGTGTAGTGTATGACCGAAACTGTTGCCTTAAGCTTCCGATTGCTTTTGCATAGGCTTCGCACAGTTGAAAAGTTAGGCAATGACAAGCTTTCAACCTCTCGCAATCACATGCTGAAATTTGAACTTGTGTAATTTAACCGCTGCAACTCCGATAAAATTTGGATACACAAATCTATGTTTCACTCTATAGCATGATGGTTGAACTGTGCTAGGGGTAGTTCACCTTGTATACATGTTTAGCACTTGTTTGACTTCCTATCTATACATGCTTCGTGCTATTTTGATGGTGAATACCTTTTTGGCTGAAAACTGCTCTTGTTGCTCCAATGTTTAGATTTCGTATTTAGTGATTAGTTTGAGCCTTTGCTAGCATTCTGTGCATTTTATGAGTCTTCGGATCAGCACTTTGTTGTGCATATTCATATTCTATCGACTATATTCCTGAAGCTGCTAACTTGCATTTTGACTCATATGCATTTGGAGGGAGAGTTCTTCTGTCAAGGGGAGAAATTTGTCTAATGGTGCATTTTCATCTAAGGGGGAGAAAATATTGACAAATCATGTGTGCTCTCTGTGTTCGAGAGATTTCCTGGTTGTGTGCACTATTTGAGGGGGAGTTTTTGAGCTGGTAACAGTTGATTCGGAGCATTTTTGGTAGCTAGTTGTGTTGAGCCTTTGCCTCTTTCTTGAGGAAGTAGCACCTTTTTGCTTTTATGCTCTTCAGTTGATATCAAGCTTTCTTCAGTTGGTGTCGAGTTTCCTCGCTAGCGGTGTTGAGCTCGTTCTACCTCTTCTTGAGGGTTAGCTGTGTTTTGCTTGAATTTCAGTTGATTCTTCAATTGGTATCAAGTTTTCTCGCTAGCGGTATTGAACCTATTCTACCTCTTCTTGAGGGCTAGCTTTGCTTTGCTTGGTTGCGTCGAGCCGTTGCCCATGTCTTTGGGAACCAAGTTGTTTTGCTCTTTCCACTTGACCTTCTTCGGCTTTGTTATGCTTTTGGGTCATTTGGTCGAGTTCTCTCTCTTTCTTCCTTCCTTCCTCTATTCCATTATGATTTGCATTGTTAGTTGACAATGCACTCATCAAGGGGGAGATTGCGGATACATGGGTGTACGCTGAGTCTCTGAGTGATGAGTGATTGTCAACTGGGATAATGCGCATGTTCTTTGGCTTGTGTTGTGCAGGTGTCGAGTACGGATACAGTGATCGAAGGTAAGGTGAAGGTCAAGTAGAGACGTGCCGTGCCGATGGACCGAGAGTGGCGAAGGGCGGACGTGAGGCTTGGACTGAGGGACCGGTGGCCTGAGGATCAGCTGTGGTGGCTGACAGCCTGGGATAGCGACGAGCGAAGACTTGCGGACACGGTGTTGCTTGGGTCGAGGACCTGGGGACACGTGTTGGTCGACGGGGTGCACGGGCGGTGCATCCCCTCTACGGTTCGGTCTGGTGGTTGAGCCACAGAAAAACCACCGAGTGGACGGTTTCCAGGTTTGTGCCTCAAAACCTGGGCGCTGATGGTTTCCGAGTTTGGGCCACAAAACTCGGGCTGAGGACGGTTTCCTGGTTTGGGCCTCGAAACCTGGGTGCTGCGGGTTTCTGAGTTTGGGCCACAAAACTCAGGCGATGGTCGGCTGGTTTCCCGGTTTGGGCCTCAAAACCGGGGGTTAGCTGTGAAGGCTGGTTTCCCGGTTTGGGCCACAAAACCGGGGGCGAAGTCGAGGAAAAGGACGAGCAGAGCGGTGGCGGCACGTGGCGGCAATCGGTGAGGTTGCGTCGAGGCAACGCTACCGGTCGTGCGGGCGTGGCCATCGGATCACCACCTACCATGAGTTGGTCCAGAATAACCCTAGGTTTAGCTGGTTCGCTCTGTAATTAGTTAGGGGTAGAGTGGGAATTAGAATTAGGATAAGTAGAGGGAGACACCCACCTCCCATCCTATCTCAGTCATTTGCTCTTTGCCTTCTAGGTTTTCCTGCTCTCCCAATCCCCTGCTGTAGCAACTGAGATCCGCAGAGAACCATACCTCTGTGTACTGGACATTTTGAGGAAGTGAGACCGTAATCTCACTGTTGTAGCGTGTGGTAGCCACACGGTTGCAAATCGATGTGTTGATTCGCGTTTTGTTTGTGTTCTTCGCGTTCTTCGTTTCTCCGCGATTTTCCCATCACTCAATCTCCCTCTCTACTGCATCTTTTTGAATTCCACTTGAATCAACTTGTTCTTTATAGTGAGGAGATCATTTCCACCGAAGGAATTCATCTAACTCCTCACGAACAAGTAGATCAGGTCGATTTTGTTTTCGTGGTGCTTTTTCATTCATATTCCTTCCCTTTTGATTTCCCGGTGATTGAGTTGATTTGAGCGGATGATTTCTTGGGGATAGTCTCCTAACTACCTCGTGATCATCTTCTCGAAGTTTGGGATCAAGGGACCAAAACCGTGATGCCCACGACCCTTGGAAGAGGGTGGATGATCCCTAGGATCACAGCGAGGCACCACCAAGCGATAGCAAACCAAACGCCAAAAGTACGGTACAAGTTTGACCTCTAAAATCTAGTCCTGAACGTAAATTGAAGCCTACGTCGAGAAATCCCTAAATACCGATGCTAACAAGTAGCAAAGATACCTAGAGAGGTTCCTAGGTGAACAATAGGGCCAATCGAGAAGTCCGGAAACTAAGCCGAAAAGCCGGGAGAGCAAACGCACTAAAACGCAACACTCAGCGAGTTCCCGGACTGTCCGCTAGTACGGTCCCGGACTGTCCGGCTCAACCGCGGACTGTCCGCGAGGGGATGGCGGACTGTCCGCCGGCAAAATCCCCGAAACAGCACTGCTGCTGAAGTCCCCTGGACTCTTCCCGGACTGTCCGCGACCGTGCACTGCGGACTGTCCGCCGGTCACTCAAAAGCAAAACGCCCGAGGAACACAGCCACTGGTCCAGCTCGTCCCCGATGCGCGGACTGTCCGCGGGCACAGCGGCGGACTGTCCACAAGTGCCCATTGAGGGCGATTTCGGTCGCCCTTCATACAAGTTCTCCCAAATCTGAATCAAATCACAATCCCTTGTTCCCAAACTTGGAGAAGATGATCACGAGGTAGTTAGGAGACTATCCCCAAGAAATCATCCACTCAAATCATCTTAATCAATGGGAAATCGAAAGGGAAGGTGTATGAACGAAAAAGCGCCACGAAAATGAAATCGACCCGATCTACTTGTTCATGAAGAGTTGGATGAATTCCTTCGGTGGAAATGATCTCCTCACTATAAAGAACAAGTTGATTCAAACGGATTTCGAAAAGACGCAGTAGAGAGGGAGATCGAGTGACGGGAAAATCACGGAGAAACGAAGAACACGAACAAAATGCGAATCAACACATCGATCTGCAACCGTGTGGCTACCACATGCTACAACAGTGAGATTACAGTCTCACTTCCTCAAAATCTCCAGTACACAGAGGTATGGTTCTCTGCGGATCTCAGTTGCTACAGCAAGGGATTGGGAGAGTAGGAAAACCTAGAAGGCAAAGAGCAAATGACTGAGATAGGATGGGAGGTGGGTGTCTCCCTCTACTTATCCTAATTCTAATTCCCACTCTACCCCTAACTACTTACAGAGCGAACCAGCTAAACCCTAGGGTTATTCTGGACCAACTCCTGGTAGGTGGTGATCCGACGGCCACGCCCGCACAACTTGTAGCGTTGCCTCGACGCAACCTCACCCATTGCCGCCACGTGCCGCCACCGCTCTGCTCGTCCTTTTACTGGACCTCGCCCCCGGTTTTGAGGCCCAAACCGGGAAAGCAGCCTTCACGATCAACCCTCGGTTTTGAGGCCCAAACCGGGAAACCAGCCGTCCATCGCCTGAGTTTTGTGGCCCAAACTCAGAAACCCGCAGCGTCTAGGTTTTGAGGCCCAAACCTAGAAACCGTCCACTCGATGGTTTTTCTGTGGCTCAACCATCAAACCGACGCTGTAGAGGGATGCACCGCCCGTGCACCCTGTCCACCAACACGTGTCCCCAGGTCCTCGACCCAAGCAACACCGTGCCCGCAAGTCTTCGCTCGTCGCTGTCCCAGGCTGTCAGCCACCACAGCTGATCCTCAGGCCACCGGTCCCTCAGTCCAAGCCTCAAGTCCGCCCTTCGCCACTCTCAGTCCATCGGCACGGCACGTCTCTACTTGACCTTCACCTTGCCTTTGATCACTGTATCCGTGCTCGACACCTGCACAACACAAGCCAAAGAACAAGCGCATCATCCCACTTGACAATCACTCATCACTCGAGACTCGGCATACACCCATGTATCCACAAAATCAAAATCCCTTGATCCCAAACTTGGAGAAGATGATCACTAGGTAGTTGGGAGACTAATCCTATGAAATCATCCGCTCAAATCAACTCAAACTCCGGGAAATAGAAAGGAAAGGTGCAAGAACGAAAAAATTCACCACGAAACATGAATCGACCCGATCTACTTGTTTGTGAGGATTGAGATGAATTCCTTCAGTGGAAATGTTCTCCTCACATCAAAGAACAAGTTGATTCAAGTGGTTTCGAAAAAGACGCACTGTAGAGGGAGATCGAGCGACGGGAAAATTGAGACCAAAAGCAAAACACGAAGAACAACTCAAGGACACGAATCACAATCTCAATTGTCCGCCGAAAATCATCCCCACGAGGAGACAACGGGATTACGGTCCCGTTTCCTCCAAATCTCAAGAACACAGAGGTATGATTAGCCGTCTCTGCAGATCTTAGTAGCTACAACAGGGAATGGGAAGCAGGAAACCCTAAGTGAAAATAGCAAATGGCTGAGATAGAATGGAGGGAGGGATGGCCTCTCCTAATATAGCCTAATACAATTATTCCCTTCTACCCCTACAGCTAATGAGCGAACAGGCTAACCCTAAGAGTATTCCTATCCAACTCAAAGTGTAGTCGATCCGACGGCCACGCCCGCACATCCGGTAGCTTCGCCTCGACGCGACCTCACCCGATGTCGCCACGTGTCGCCGCCGCGTCGTTTGTCCTTTTCACAGACCTCCCCCTGGTTTTAAGGCCGAAATCGGGAAACCAGTCGTCCATCGACTGAGTTTTGTGGCCCAAACTCAGAAACCCGCTAGCGCCTAGGTTTTGAGGCCCAAACCTGGAAACCGTCCTCAGCTCGAGTTTTGAGGCCCAAACTCGGAAACCCGTAGCACCCAGGTTTTGTGGCCCAAACCTGGAAACCGTCCACCCGGTGGTTTTCTGGGGCTCTACCACCAAACCGAAGCCATAGAGGGATGCACCGCCCGTGCACCCCGTCCACTGACACGTGTCCTCAGGTCCACGACCCGAGCCACACCATGTCCCGCAAGTCTCCGCTCGTCGTTGTCCCAGTGTGTCAGCCACCACGGCTGATCCTAAGGCCACTGGTCCGTCAGTCCAAGCCTCATGTCCGCCCTTCACCGCTCCGGGTCGATCGGCACGACACGTCTCTACTTGACCTTTAGCTTGCCTTTGATCACCATCTTCGTGCTCAACACCTGCACAACACAAGCCAAAGAACATGCGCATCAAACCAGTTGACAATCACTCATCATCACAAGACCCGGAATACACTCATGTATCCGCAATCTCCCCCTTGATGAGTGCATTGTCAACTACCAACACAAATCATATGGAGTAGAAGGAAGAAGAAGAAGGAAGGTAGAATAGAGAACTTGGTCAAGTGGAAAGAGCAAAAGAACTTGGTCCCCAAAGACATGGGCAATGGCTCGACGCAACCAAGCAAAAGCAAAGCTAGCCCTCAAGAAGAGGCAGAACGGGCTCAACACCACTAGCGAGAAAATCAGAGCAAAGACACCAGAAACTGCAGCTAGTCCCTCCAGGTGGAGTGAGCAAAACAACTTGGTCCCCAAAGACATGGGCAATGGCTCGACGCAACCAAGCAAGGCAAAGCTAGCCCTCAAGAAGAGGCAGAACGGGCTCAACACCACTAGCGAGAAAATCGGAGCAAAGACACCAGAAACTGAGTAAAACAGCTAGTCCCTCCAGAAAGAGGCAAAGGCTCAACACAACTAGCTGCAAAGACGCTCCAAACCAAGTAAAAAACCCTCAAGCTAAAAACTCGACAAGCAAAACGAGCAAGCAACCCCCCCTCAAATAATGCACACAACTAGATCATGATTTGTCAATATTCTCCCCCTTAGTTGATAATGCACAAATCAAGAAGGAGCATGGGAGCCTAAAAGGAAGCATGAAGAATGCAAGAGCTTCAAAGATATGCTAACCAGAGTGATAAAATGCTCTATTTGCACAAGTGAATGCTAGCATAAGCTCATCATGATCATATAGCCCAACAAGAATAGCAAGGCAGTTTTAGGTTTGAAGTTTAAGCAAAAAATCAAGTTCACCAACAGAAATAGCATCTAGTATGAAAATAGACATGTCATCAACTAGAGCTAACAAAACCACTCCGGTGAGCTACCTCAAAGCAAGTGCCAAATCAACAAGCCATATACAACTCATTTCAATTGAATTAAGCAGTTTATACAAGAGTTATACATGTCAAGTGACTGCGAGGGGTTTAAAGCACCACAAAGCCTTACTTTTCAACCAAGCGAAGCCTAAGTCAAAAGACTATCAGAAGCTTAAGGCAATGGTTTCGGTCATACACTACACTACTCAAGTTCATCCCAAAGTGCAAAGGGAAGCAGCCTCGATACAGTGAGGTGTTGTAGTGCAATCCCACCTCGATCTTTCTTTTATCTCTAAACTTTGATTTCAGATTTTAACACTTAAGCATTTCGAAGTATATACAATGGAAGCGATTTAAACTCCAAGCTAGAGACATAGCAACCTAGTATGGCAATGCGAGCTCAAGAATACATAATCTACTCATACTAGTTGCCAAAGCAAATGATGAACTGTTTTTAGATTTAGACAATTATTACACAAGTTCAACATTGCAAAATCATACTTAGCTCATCAAGTTAAGTTACATGATCATAAAGAGCTCAAACTGCAGAAACTAAGTATCATACAAGCATGTGAAAACAGAGCATAGTATCAATCTAGACAGAATATAATTGAAGCTCAGAATGCAAGTATGATACATATGCAAGTGCAGAAAAACTATGAAAGAACCTAGACTGTACATCATATGATACATCAAAATGATCCCTCATCTAAAATGGGAAACACACACCAAGCTCACCTCTCAACCTAGCAAAGGTTGATTGGTCCAAAGGCTTGGTAAAAATATCTGCCAACTGATTATGCGTGTCAACATGCCTAAGGTCGATATCACCCTTCTCAAAATGGTCTCGCAGAAAATGAAAGCCCACATCTATGTGTTTGGTCTTAGAATGCAGCACGAGGTTCTTAGCAACGCTAATTCCACTCGTGCTATCACAAAACAACGGTACTCGAGAAAAGCTCAGACCAAAATCACGCAAAGTGGGCATCATCCAAAGCAACTGAGAACAGCAGCTAGCCGCAGCAACATACTCAGCCTCTGTGGTAGACTGGGCGACACTAGACTGCTTGCGAGAAGACCAAGAAACAAGAGAAGAGCCCAAAAACTGACAAGTCCCAGAAGTGGACTTGCGCTCATGTCGGCAACGAGCAAAATCAGCATCCGAGTAACCACAAAGAGAAAGAGTGGAGGAAGCAGAATACCAAAGCCCAAACTCAGGAGTGAAACGAAGGTACCTCATAATGCGCTTGACCGCCTGACGGTGAGAGGTGTGCGGAGATGCCTGAAAGCGCGCGCAAAGACACACCGCAAACTGAATGTCCGGGCGTGTCGCCGTCAGGTACAGCAGCGACCCGATCATACTCCGGTACTCCTTCTGGTCCACAGCTTCTCCATCCTTGTCCGCATCCAGGGCCGTCGTGGTCGACATGGGTGTTGGAAGAGGCTTGGCCTCACCCATATCGAACTTCTTCAATATGTCCTTCGTGTACTTGCCCTGGTGCACGAACGTCCCTTCTCAGGATCGCTTGATTTGCAACCCAAGAAAGAAAGTCAACTCGCCCATCATGCTCATCTCAAATTCTCTGCTCATAATATCTGCAAACTTGGCAACCAAAGCGTGAGAAGAACCACCGAAAATGATATCATCCACGTAAATCTGAACCAAGAGAGTGTCATTGCCTTGCTTGAGGAGAAAAAGAGTTTTATCAACACATCCCATTTTAAAACCCTTAGCAAGCAAAAAGGTTTTCAACCTATCATACCAGGCTCTAGGGGCTTGTTTCAAACCATACAAAGCTTTGTGAAGTTTAAAAACATGGCTTGGAAACTTAGGATTTTCAAAACCGGGGGGTTGTTTCACATACACTTCTTCTATGTAGCCGTTTAAGAAGGCACTCTTGACATCCATTTGAAAAAGTTTAAACCCTTTGGATGCAGCAAAAAGCCAAGGGGATCCTAATTGCCTCCAAACGAGCTACAGGAGCAAAAGTCTCCTCATAGTCTATCCCCTCCTTCTGACTATACCCCTGGGCTACAAGTTTGACCTTGTTTCTCACAATGTGGCCATCCTCTCCTTGTTTGTTTTTGAAAACCCATTTTGTCCCAATAGGGTGGCACTTAGGAGGAGGTGGAACTAGAACCCAAACCCGATTTATCTCAAAATTTTCTAACTCCTCATGCATGGCATTAACCCAATCCAGATCAGATAAAGCATGTCCAACATCTCGGGGTTCAAAATCAGCAACAAATGCAGAATGAGCAAAGTGAGAGATTTGTTGTGTCCTTGACCGAGTGACACGTTTGTTGATGTTGCCGATCATCTGTTGAGGAGGGTGTTGGTGCTGAATGTGTCATGGCGCCTCTCTAGCTGATGTGACCTCCCCCTCGACAGTAGCTGGTGCCTCCTCGGGTACAAGTGGTACAGCTCGAGGTGGTGGATCGCACGACCCCCAAGTAGTCGACGAAGAGGGGTTGGGGCCGTGAGTCGACGTAGTGGATGCCGATCTCATTGATGCAGCAGGTGGAGGTAGTGCTGGATCATCTATCCCTTCAGCACCTTCTTCCTCGTCATCAAAAAGAGGTTCTCCAACCTCATGATCACCTGCACACTCAAATCTAGAAGAAGGACAATGCATGGTCTCGCCGAAGGTCACATCAGATGTCTCCATGACTCGGTTAGTATCCAGGTTAAGTACACGATATGCACGAGTATGATTACCATAACCCAAAAATACACCGTCAGAAGAACGAGACTCAAACTTGTCCAAGTTGCCTTTCTTGAGTATGAAACAATGGCAACCAAAAACTCTAAAATAACTCACTTTGGGCTGTCTTCCAAAACGCAATTCATAAGAGGTCTTTTTCAAGAAAGCTCGAAGAAAAATGCGATTGGAAATATAGCATGCAGTGTTAATAGCCTCGGCCCAATAACGCCTAGGAGTCCTATGCTCATCAAGCATCATCCTAGCCATCTCAACAAGGGTCCGATTTTTCCTCTCTACAACACCATTTTGTGGTGGTGTGTAGGGGGAAGAAAACTGATGCTCCAAACCCAAAGAGTTACAAAACTTTTCAAAATCTGAGTTCTTAAACTCGAAACCATTATCATTGTGAATAGCTCTCATTGAGTTCTTAGGGAACTCGTTCTGAAGTCGCAAAATCAAATTGCGAACAAAAGTGAAAGTCTCAGTTTTCTCATCTAAAAAGAAAACCCACGAATATCTCGAAAAGTCGTCAACAACAACAAGCACATACCACTTCCCACCAACCGAGCTCACCCGAGCCGGACCTACAAGGTCCATATGCAAAAGCTCTCCAGGGCGCTTGGTCATAACTTGATTCACTGGATGGTGGGGAGCAGCAACCATTTTCCTATGTCTACAAGAATGGCAAACAAGATCCTTCTCCATGTGTAACTTGGGCAATCCTCGGATTAGGCCAAGTGAACTAAGCATTGCAAGCAAGTCGAAGCTCAAGTTACCGAGTCTCCTATGCCACTTCCAAAGATCAGAGGAGGAAGGACCAGCCAAAAGACAACGAGAAATGCCAAAAGACTCCGAGAAATTCGCACGAAAGACTTTCCCAAAAGGCGAAATCAAACACACAAGATTGCCCTAAGGATCCAAAATACGACTGAGATTCGGCTTAAAACGAATCTCATAGTCATCATCAAAGAGTTGCGAAACAGAAAGAAGATTAAAATGCAAGTTAAAAACAAGAGCAACATCACGTAACACAAAGTGCTCATTAACTCGCAACGACCCACGAGACAACACTTTACCTTTGCTATTGTCGCCGAAGGTGATAAACGCCTTTTCGACAACTAGACTAAGACTGGAGAACCACTTGGAGTTTCCGGTCATGTGCCTTGAACACACGGAATCCACCAACCAAATGTTCTCCAATCGTCTTACCTACATCAATAAAAAGACATAGGGTGAGCAAACGGTCCAACACTAGGGTGAATAAAATGGGAAGAGTACCAGTGTTGTCCCGGCTGCTCAAAAGAACGGTTAGTACAAAAACCATTCCTAGCACGTCTATGGGGAAAGCGACCACAACGCACAGGAAAGAGTGGTCCGTTAGGAGGAGAGCGCTCACCGCGATAGCGAAAACGCGATGTGGGGTAACGCTCAACAACAAAACCACCGCCACGAGGTCTGTAGCCTACAAAACTAGGATCCCGTCGGGCAAAACCTCCACGTGGCCTAGGACCTTGAGGCATTGGACGTCTAGCCCTAGCAACCCTCCTTTGAACATTTGGCACATGTACATCATGGAAAGGATGGTACATGTCCGCGTTGTTCGTCTCCTTAGCACGACGCTCCTCTCTCTTTTGCCGAAAACAAAACTCCCTCAAGTGTCCATCTCTCCCATAGTGCTTACAATGGTAACTCACCGCTCTCATAGGGGGTTGTTGGTACTCACGGTATTGGGTGTGGATCACTTGGTTCTTTTGTGGCATGAGCTCCTCTTGGATAGGTGGCATGGTGTCTAGCTTGTTCCTCAGGTGGTTGGGCTTAGGAGGCCACACTTGTTTCTTTGGTGGAGCTTTCGGAGGTTCCTCATACACTCCATTTTTGGTATTAGGCTTGAGAGGCTCTTTGGGTGGTATCTTAGTCAGTTTGGGAGTAGTGGTGGAGTTGGGCTTCTCACTCGGATTAAGACCACTAAACTCTCCAACCTTGCCAAAAGAAGCAGCACTCTCCATCCCCTAAGCAAAACCTACACCTGGACCTCCAGCAGCACGCTTGAATTGGGCAATCATCATCCCAAGCTGCGGCTCACCACAAGGCACCCATGATAAGATGGTCCGAAGGTATGTGTTTTTTTCCTCGGTTTGCATCTTGTCATGCTTCACATTTGCAATCTCCATCTTCAAGCCCTCACACAAAGCACACCTAGACACACAAGTGCTATCCGAGCTGGCCTTCTCAAGAGACATAATCTTGGCATTCTTCTCTGCCAACTCGGATTGCAAGCCTGCACAAGACTTGCACGCACCAAGCAACACGATTCTAGCCCTAAGCTCATCCACCTCTCCAACCAAAGCAACATACTTCCCTCTCAAAGTGAGAAGGTCAGTCATGTGCTTGGAGCACATCTCACACTCACCCTCCTCGGTGACTACAACGGTGGACTTGGCAAACTCAAGTTCCTTCACCGCATCCTCCCACTTCTTCCTAAACTCTTTCCTCTCTCTAGCTGCAAGTCTCAGCAACTTGTCTTGACTAATAAGAGCAGCAGTAAGTTTCTCGACTTCAGCAGAAAGTTCATCGGGAGTTTGAGATACCTGGGAGGTGTCGTCGTCATCGTCATTCTGAGGGATCTCCTCCAGCTTGCTGTCGACCTCATCGCCGAGGGCCATGGTACAAAAGCCATCATTATCGGCGAAGAAGCAAAGACCGTTCAACTTGTCCTCGATCTTCTTCTTCTCGGACTCATCACCGCTTGACACAATAGAGTCGTTGTCCGAGTCATCGATGTCGCTGAGCGTGGCAAAGAAAGCACGCTGCTCGGCCTGGGCTTTCTCCAAGTACTTCTTCTTGATGTACTCCTTGTTGAAGCCACCCTTCCGCTTGTGCTTGGCGGGGATGTACTTCTCCTTGCACTTGTTGGAGTCGTACTTGAAGCCATGGTCACCCTTGCCCAACGCATGCTTATTCTTCTTGGGGCAGTTGGCGATGAAGTGGTCGGAGTCACCGCACTCAAAGCACCCAGCTCGTCCTCCTCCGCGGCGACGGTTCATGCGATTGTTGTGGAAGCGCGAGAACTGGTTGGCAAGCAAAGCCAACTCGTCATCTCCCAAGAACTCCAATTGCTCCCTTGTAATAGAAAGAAGAGAAGAAAGTGTTGTAGACATTAATTAACTCTTATTATTAAAGGTCAATTAAACATGAAAATGGATAAAAACATAAATTCCACCTTAGTATAGGGTTTAAAACTAATGAATTCCATGAGTTTTGATGAATTGTGAATCTGCAGGGATTAAACAGGAAAATGGCCCTCAATTACTTCCCCTAGAAGGAAACCAACAGGAGATAACGCAACCGCCAAGTCAGGAATACTCCAGAAGACTCTAGGGAACACCTAAAGACTCCACTAGGCGGGGCACCCTGAGCCACCTCTAGGTGGGACCGACCGGTTGGTGGGCCCCACTAGTCGCTGGGCCTAGGGAGCCATCGGATCCCCCTTCTAGAACCTTCCTCTATCACCTCTGAGGATCCATCTCAGCCTTACGTGAAGTCGGTTTGATCTAACGGCCACGGTTGATCCCTCAGGGCTATATATACAGACACCCAGGCCCTAGGGAAGAACAAGTCTCTCTTCAGAAAAGTCTACGCCTCATTTAGAAACCCTAGAAGAAAACTTCAAGAGCCAGCTTTCAAGTAGAAGACTAGATACCCCTCTAGTTTAGGTTTAGAACCTAGTCTTATACTAGAACTAGAAGAGAGAGAGAGAGAGAGAGAGAGAGAGAGAGAGGAAGAGATCAAGAAGGAGCTCCGGCCTATCGGATCAACTTCTTCATCTTGTACCTGCGGATTCAAGTTCATCTTCAACTTGCTTCAGCGATTGTTTCAGTAATCAACGTCTATATTTAAGTTTGAGCCATTGTTCTTATTATTCTTAAGGTTTATGACTCTCTTTTGAGTACTTTAATTCTAGTTGCGCTAGAGTTAGAGTAGTTGGATAGTGTAAGTGTGGTGCTTAGACTTGATAGCTCATAATTGCCTCCTATAACGCCGGTAGTAGTGGTTGTTCACAAGGGTGACTCTTATAGCCTTGTTGATTCTTCTATAGTCCACTTACCCGTGTGTAGGCTCGGTAGGATTATACATTTGCATAAAATACTCATACTCTGTTTGTGACCTTTTATGGCAACTTTCCCACTAAGAATAATATAAACATATCACTCTTAAATTGGAAATAGACAGCCTTAGTGATCCCCTATCTACTTCTAGATTCTCCGTCCTTGTTAGCTACTCAGGGGATAGACTTTAAGACTTAACACTATCTGTTCCTTTGGGTTTGATATTAAAACTGGGTTACTCCGGTGAAGTGCTACATCGGTAGATTTTATCTGTGCGCTTGCGGATAAAGTAGAGTGTGCATTAATTTATACCAACAAGTGCAACGCCTCTAGTGGGGTTAGCAGAAGAGCTAGAAACCAAAGCCATCGACGGGCCAGAAGGATTCTCATAAGAAGCCCTCGTCATGGCATCAATCTCACTGGACTTGAGCTTACGAAAGAGCTCGTCGCACGTGAGAGTCTCATAGTTAGGCGATTCGATGATCGCCTGAACTTTAGAGTCCCACACTAACCGATCGAGAGTATGAAGAAGCTTGAGAGCCCTCTCATGATCGTCATATGGCAACAACTCCTTCTCAGCCCTCATCCTATTGACAATAACCTGAAAGCGAGCGAATAAACTTTCTATGCTCTCGCCCGGCATGTGTCAAAAGTTCTCATACTCACGCTTATGCGAATCGTAGAGACGGGTTTTGACTTGAGTGGTTCCCTCATGAAAACGCATGAGAGTAGCCCAAATCTCCCGAGCCATGGTGAGGTCAGAAACGCAATCAAACTCAATCATGCTCAAACACGAGAAAAGAGCATTACGGGCTCAGCTATTGCTATCGTGCTCATCGATCTACTGTTGAGTCACAAGAGCAGCCAAGACCACGTAATCGGCTTTGTTGCAAATCTCCCAAACCGAAGCACTCATGCTCTGGAGATAGGCTGACATGCGTATCTTCCAAAACGCATAGTTCATCCCATCAAAAAATGGCGGTTTGCCACACCGCGATCCATGTCGCCTTCTGTGAATCTAGAACTAGCTAAGGTGGAAGATCCTTAACTCGCTCCGATACCAATTGAAGGACCGAGAACGCTAAAGCAAGGCGACCAGAGGGGGGGGGTGAATGGGAGCCTAAAATTGCTTTTGAAACTCTGGCCTCTTTCCCAACAAATCAACCCCAAAAGCTTTGGACACAAGAATTATGCCCATGACCCTCAGAAAGAGAGTGGATAATCCCTAAGATCACAGCGAGCCACCACCATGCAAGAGCAAACCAAAACTCACAAACTCTGAGTCAACTTCAAACACAAAAACCTACTCCCAAATGTAGATAGAGTGCTATGTCGGGATTCCTCCAAATACCTATGCTAACAAGTAGCAAAGATACCTAGAGAGGTTCCTTGATGAACTCTAGGAGCAAACGAGAAGTCCAGAATCAAAGCGGAAGAGCCGGGAGAGCAGACGCACTGAAAACCAACACACAGCAGGATCTCGGACTGTCCGCGGATACGGTCCCGGACTGTCCGCCCCACTGCCGGACTGTCCGCGGTCTGGTGGCGAACTATCTGCCGGCCAAAAAGCTAAAACAACAAAGCCGTTGAAACCTTCATGGGCAGTCCCGGACTGTCCGCGAGTCACAACGGCGGACTGTCCGTCGGTCAATCCGAACAAAAACAGCCGAGACACGTGGCCACTGAACCGGCCGGGCCTCGACGCCCGGACTGTCCGCGCCTATAGCGGCGGACTATCCGCGACCTTGCAGAGAGGGCAATTTTGATCGTCTCTCTCTCAAATTTCACTAAATTCGATCCAAATCAAAATCCCTTGATCCCAAACTTGGAGAAGATTATCACTAGGTAGTTGGTAGACTAATCCTATGAAATCATCTGCTCAAATCAACTCAAACTCTGGGAAGTCGAAAGGGACGGTGCAAGAACGAAAAAAGTCACCACGAAACTTAAATCGACCCGATCTACTTGTTCGTGAGGATTGCGATGAATTCCTTCGGTGCGTGGATACATGGGTGTATTCCGGATCTAGTGATGATGAGTGATTGTCAACTGGTTTGATGCGCATGTTCTTTGGCTTGTGTTGTGCAGGTGTTGAGAACGAAGACAGTGATCGAAGGCAAGGTGAAGGTCAAGTAGAGACGTGTCATGCCGATGGACCCAGAGCGGTGAAGGGCGGACATGAGGCTTGGACGGTGGCCTGAGGATCAGCTGTGGTGGCTGACAGCATTGGACAGCGACGAGCAGAGACATGTGGGGCACGGTGTGGCTCGGGTTGTGGACCTGAGGACACGTGTCGGTGGACAGGGTGCACGGGCGGTGCATCCCTCTACGGCTTTGGTTCGGTGGATGAGCCACAGAAAAACCACCGGGTGGACGTTTTCCAGGTTTGGGCCACAAAACCTGGGTGATGCGGGTTTCCGAGTTTGGGCCTCAAAACTCGGGCTGAGGACGGTTTCCAGGTTTGGGCCTCAAAACTTGGGTGCTGGAGGGTTTCTGAGTTTGGGCCACAAAACTCAGCCGATGGACGACTGGTTTTCCGGTTTCAGCCTCAAAACCGGGGGGAGGTCCGTGAAAAGGACGAATGGCGCGTTGGCGGCACGTGGCGGCATCGGGTGAGGTCGCATCGAGGTGAAGCTACCGGATGTGCGGGCGTGGCTGTCGGATCGACTACACTTCGAGTTGGTTTAGAATACCCTTAGGGTTAGCCTGCCCGCTCATTAGCTATAGGGGTAGAAGGGGAATAATTGTATTAGGCTATATTAGGAGAGGCCACCACTCCCTCCATTCTATCTCAGCCATTGCTATTTTCATTCTAGGGTTTCCTGCTTCCCATTCCCTGTTGTAGCTACTGAGATCCGCAGAGATGGCTAATCATACCTCTGTGATTCTTGAGATTTTGAGGAAACGGGACCGTAATCCCGTTGTCTCCTCGTGGGGATGATTTTCGGCTGGTAACTGAGATTGTGGATCGCGTTCTTGAGTTGTTCTTCGCGGTTTCCTTTTTGTCTCAATTTTCCCGTCGCTCGATCTCTCTCTACGTTGCTCCGTTTGCAAAACCATTTGAATCAACTTGTTCTTTACTGTGAGGCGATCAGTTCCACTGAAGGAATTCAACTCAAACGTCATGAACAAGTAGATCGGTTGGTTTTCGTTTTGGGTCAACTTTTCTCTTCTTTTCCCCTGGACTTCTTCGATTCATCGATTTGGAGATATGTTCGAGCCATGATCTCCTAGGAGTAGCTCAATAACCACCTTGTGACTCTTCTTACCAAGTTTGATCCTTAGTGATTTTGTTTTGGGTGAGAACGAGTCGAATCGGTGGACGAACAGGGCTGCGTCGGGGTGACCGGATGCTCACTGCTCAACGATCGGACGCTGACTCCGTGTGTCCGGACGTTGAAGGCCGAGCGTAATACTTTGCGCGAAATTGACCGGACTCTCTAGGATCACGTGACCGGATGCGCTTGTCGCACTGTTCATCGCTTTTGTTCTTGTGACCAGATGCTCGAGTGTTGCGACCGGACGCTTCTCCCTAGTAAGTCCGATCCAACACAAAGAGCTTCTAGAACGCTCTCGACCTAACCGGACGCGTCCGATCTGACTTGACCGGACGCTCGCCAGAGTTTGGTCAGTACTGATCAGTGCGTTTTCGTCTGTAGCTCGTTCGTTCGTTGTTGGTTTTGGTTTCCAGTTTTTGCGTTGGATTTCTAGAGTGGTGTAGTGTCCCGCTGTGCTTCTTGGAAGCATCCACCCTACATCTAGGGTCGTGGACACTATCAAGCTCTAGATTTGCTCTTGGGGTTGATTCTCGGGACATTGGCTATAAGTTTCTGAAAAGAATTTTAAAGCTCCCATTCACCCCCCTCTGGACACCTTTGTGTAGCACTTTCGGTCCTTCAATTGGTATCGGAGCGAGATAAGGATCTTCCACCTTAGCTGGTTCCAAATCCATAGAAGGCGACATGGATTGCGGCATGGGCAAACTGCCATTTTTCGATGGGACGAACTATGCGTATTGGAAGATACGTATGTCGGCCTATCTTCAGAGCATGGGTGCTTCGATTTGGGAGATTTGCAACTCCGCTAATTACATGGTCTTTGCTGCTCGTGTGACTCAACAACAGATCAATGAGCACGATGCCAATAGCTGAGCTCATAATGCTCTTTTCTCGTGTTTGAGCATGACTGGGTTTGATCGCGTTTCTCACCTTCCCAAGGCTCGGGAGATTTGGGCTACTCTCATGCACTTTCATGAGGGAACCAGTCAAGTCAAAACTCATCTCTACGAGTCGCATAAGCGGGAGTATGAGAACTTTCGACACATGCCTGTCGAGAGCATAGAGTTTATTCCCTCGCTTTCAGGTGATTGTCAACAGGATGAGGGCTAACAAGGAGCTGTTGCCATACCACGATCATGAGAGGGCTCTCAAGCTTCTTCGTACTCTCGATCGGTCGGTGTGGGACTCTAAAGTTCAGGCGATCATTGAATCGCCAAACTATGAGACTCTCACGTGCGACGAGCTCTTTAGTAAGCTCAAGTCCAGTGAGATTGATGCCATGACGAGGGCTTCTTATGAGAATCCTTCTGGCCCGTCGATGGCTTTGGTTTCTGGCTCTTCTGCTAATCCTTCTGGAGGCTTTGCACTTTCTTCTCTTCTTTCTGTTACAGAGGAGCAGCTGGAGTTCATGGGAGACGACGAGTTGGCTTTGCTCGCTAACCGGTTCTCGTGGTTTCACAACAACCGCATGAACCGTCGCCGCGGAGGAGGACGAGCTGGGTGCTTTGAGTGTGGTGACTCCGACCACTTCATGAAGGACCGGAAGTACTACCAGAAAGCGACCAGAGGTGGGGTGAATGGGAGCTTTAAATTTCTTTTCAGAAACTTATCGCCACTATCCCTAGAATCAACCCCAAGAGCAAACTCTAGAACTTGCAAGTTTCCATGACCCTAGAGGTTGGGTGGATGCTTCCAAGAAGCACAGCGAGACACTACACAACTCTAGAAACCCAACGCAAAAGCCGGAAATCAAAACCGACAACGGACAAACGAACCGCAGACGAAATAGTGCTGAAGACACAGCATCAGACGCTGGCAGCGTCCGATGGTCAGGCACCGGAAGCGTCTGATGTAAAATGACCCTTACTGGAACCTTACTGGACTAGCATCGGACGCTGCTACAGTGATACCCTAGCGTCCGATGCTAGACCCCCGGCGCATCCAATGGCAACGGATGCTCCGATGGTCAGCGTCCGATGCTCTCTTAAAAGCACTGTTAGATGACACGTGGCAACGGACGCTCCGATGATATGAACTCAGCGTCCGATGCTCACGAACAGAGCGTCCGATGGTCCCAATTCAGCACAGTTCTTCCGCGAAATTCACTCGATCTCCTCTGAATCAAAAGCTCTAATGCTTAGACTTGGTATGAGGAGTTCCTAGGAGGTTAGTGAGCTATCCCAAAGAGATCATGGCTCGAACCTAACTCCCAATCGGTGAATCAGAAGAATTCGGGGCAAAGGGAGCAAAACTCGATCCAAAACAAAAATCGACCGATCTACTAGCTCGTGAGGTTAAGGAAGAATTCCATCGGTAGAAAGATGCACCTCACGATCTAGAACAACTCAGTTCAAACGGAATCGCAAAAGACGCACTGAGTGAAGAGATTGATCAACGGGAAAATCGTGGAGAAAAGCAACCCAGGAAGAACAAGAACAAAACGCGAATCACAGCCACGAATTTGCAACCGTGTGGCTACCACACGCTACAACAGTGAGATTATGGTCTCACTTCCTCAAAATCTCACGAACACAGGGGTATGATTGTCTTCTCTGTGGATCTCAGTTCGCTACAGCAGAGGATAGGGAGAGCAGGAAACCTAGAAGGCAAAATAGCAAATGACTGAGACAGAATGGGAGGTCAGTGTCTCCCTCTACTTATCCTAATTCTAATTCCCACTCTACCCCTAACTACTTATAGAGCGAACCAGCGAAACCCTAGGGTTATTCTGGACCAACTCGTGGTAGGTGGTGATCCGACGGCCACGCCCGCACAACTGGTAGCGTTGCCTCGATGCAACCTCACCAATTGCCGCCACGTGCCGCCATCGCTCTGCTTGTCCTTTTCCCGAACTTCGCCTCCAGTTTTGAGGCCCAAACCGGGAAACCAGCCTTCTCGGCCAACCCCCGGTTTTGAGGCCCAAACCGGGAAACCAGCCGTCCATCGCATGAGTTTTGTGGCCCAAACTCAGAAACCCGCAACACCCAGGTTTTGAGGCCCAAACCTGGAAACCGTCCTCAGCCCGAGTTTTGTGGCCCAAACTCGGAAACCATCAGCACCCAGGTTTTGAGGCCCAAACCTGGAAACCATCCACTCGGTGGTTTTTCTGTGGCTCAACCACCAGACCGAACCGTAGAGGGGATGCACCGCCCGTGCACCCCGTCGACCAACACGTGTCCCCAGGTCCTCGACCCAAGCAACACCATGTCCGCAAGTCTTCGCTCGTCGCTGTCCTAGGCTGTCAGCCACCACAGCTGATCCTCAGGCCACCGGTCCCTTAGTCCAAGCCTCACGTCCGCCCTTCACAGCTCTCAGTCCATCGGCACGGCACGTCTCTACTTGACCTTCACCTTGCCTTTGATCACTGTATCCGTGCTCGACACCTGCACAACACAAGCCAAAGAACATGCGCATTATCCCAGTTGACAATCACTCATCACTCGAGACTCGGCATACACCCATGTATCCGCAATCTCCCTCTTGATGAGTGCATTATCAACTACCAACACAAATCATAATGGAATAGATGAAGGGAGGAAGAAAGAGAGAGAACTCGACCAAATGACCCAAAAGCATTACAAAGCCGAAGAAGGTCAAGTGGAAAGAGCAAGAGAACTTGGTCCCCAAAGACATGGGCAACGGCTCGACGCAACCAAGCAAACCAAAGCTAGCCCTCAAGAAGAAGTAGAACAGGCTCAACACCACTAGCGAGAAAACTCGACACCAATTGAAATACCAATTGAAAATCAAGTAGAATAGAGCTAGCCCTCAAGAAAAGGCAGAACGGGCTCAACACCGCTAGCAAGAAAGCTCGATACCAACTGAAGAGCACAAAGGCAAAGGCGCTAGTTCCTCAAGAAAGAGGCAAAGGCTCAACACAACTGGCTACAAGAAAATGCTCTGAACCAATTAGAGACTTCAGAAAGGCTCTGAATCAATTGGAAAATCCAAAATCCAAAAACTCCGAGCCGAGCCAACTCAAACTCCCCCTCCAATAGTGCACACAACTAGGAAATCTCCCCCTTAGTTGATCTTATGATTTGAGAGAATTTCTCCCCCTTATGATTTGGCAAATTTCTCCCCCTTAGATGAAAATGCACTATCAAGTGTCTTCCCTCCAAAATGCATATGAGTTAAAATGCAAGTTAGCAGCTTCAGGAATATAGTCGATAGAATATGAAGATGCTAGACAAAATGTTGATCCGATGACTCATAAGATGCACAGAATGCTAGCAGAGGCTCAAACTGATCACCAAATACGAAATTTGAACATTGGAGCAAAATGAACAGTTTTCAGCCAAAAAGGTATTCACCATCAAAATAGCACTAAGCATGTATAGATAGGAAGTCAAACAAGTGCTAAGCATGTATACAGGGTGAACTACCGCTAGCAACGTTCAAACATCATGCTATAGAATGAAACATAGACTTGTGTATTCGAATTTTATCAGAGTTGCAGCGGTTAAATTACACAAGTTCAAATTTCAGCATGTGATTGCGAGAGGTTGAAAGCTTGTCATTGCCTAACTTTTCAACTGTGCGAAGCCTATGCAGTAGCAATCAGAAGCTTAAAGCAACAGTTTCGGTCATACACTACACAGCTCAAGTTTAACTCAAAGTGCAATGAGAAACAGTCTCGATACTATGATGTGCAGACAAGCAATCCCATCTCGATCTTTCCAATTTACTTAACTTGGTTCAAATTTAAAACAGAATATGAACATACCAAGCAAGTGAATGACTCAGAACTTGAGACATAGCAACCTAGCATATATGAAAAGCACAGGTGATTTTAACACATCCTACACATGCTAGTTGCATATCTCAATGGTGAATAATTTCAAGTTTTATGTTCGTTAAGCAAGTTCACCATTTACAAAATAGCTCAGCTCACAACATATATCAGTGATCAGAAAGAGCATAGGCTACAGGTATCATCATATAGCATCGGAGCAAAACTAGATAGAGCATAATCACATTCTAAGGATTATATACATGAAGCTTGAAAAATGCACAGAAGCATGATAAGATGCAAAGACTAACTACCAATTCAAAGAAAAAGGAGTCAGTCTATAATACATAAACCAAAATGTTTCCCCCATCTAAAAGGGAAAACACACACCAAGCTCACCTCTCAACCTAGCAAAAGTTGTTTGGTCCAAAGGCTTGGTGAAAATATCAGCCAACTGATGATGAGTATCGATATGGCGAAGGTCGATATCACCCTTCTCATAATGGTCTCGCAGAAAATGAAAGCGCACATCAATGTGTTTGGTCTTAGAATGTAGCACGGGGTTCTTAGCAATGCTAATAGAACTCGTGCTATCACAAAGCAAAGGAACACGAGAAAAGCTCAGACCAAAAACACGCAAAGTGGCCATCATCCAAAGCAACTGGGAACAGCAGGTAGCCGCAGCAACATACTCAGCCTCCGTGGTAGACTGGGCGACACTAGACTGCTTGCGAGAAGACCACGATACAAGAGAAGAACCAATAAACTGACAAGTCCCAGAAGTGGACTTGCGCTCAAGTCGGCAACCAGCAAAATCGGCATCAGAATAACTACAAAGGGAGAGGGTGGAGGAAGCAGAATACCAAATCCCAAACTCAGGAGTGAAGCATAAGTACCTCGTAATGAGCTTGACTGCCTGACGGTGAGAGGTGCGTGGCGATGACTAAAATCGCGCGCAAAGACACACCGCGAACTGAATGTCCCGGCGTGTCGCCGTCAGGTACAACAGTGACCCGATCATACTCCGGTACTCCTTCTGGTCCACAGCTTCTCCTTCCTTGTCCGCATCCAGGGCTGTCGTGGTCGACATGGGTGTTGGAAGAGGCTTGGCCTCACCCATATCGAATTTCTTCAGGATATCCTTAGTATACTTACCCTGGTGCACAAACGTTCCCTCTCGAGATTGCTTGATTTGCAACCCAAGGAAAAACGTCAACTCGCCCATCATGCTCATCTCAAACTCCCTGCTCATAGTGTCTGCAAACTTGGCAACCAAAGCATGAGAAGAACCACCGAAAATGATATCATCCACGTAAATCTGGACCAAGAGAGTGTCATTGCCTTGCTTGAGGAGAAAAAGCGTTTTATCCACACATTCCATTTTAAAACCCTTAGCAAGCAAAAAGGTTTTTAACCTATCATACCAGGCTCTAGGGGCTTGTTTCAAACCATACAAAGCTTTGTGAAGTTTAAAAAGATGGTTTGGAAACATGGGATTTTCGAAACCGAGAGGTTGTTTCACATACACCTCTTCTTTTATGTAGCCGTTTAAGAAGGCACTCTTGACATCCATTTGAAAAAGTTTAAACCCTCTGGATGCAGCAAAAGCCAAGAGTATCCTAATTGCCTCCAAACGAGCTACAAGAGCAAACGTCTCCTCATAGTCTATCCCCTCCTTCTGACTATACCCCTGGGCTACAAGTCTGGCCTTGTTTCTCACAACATGGTCATCCTCTCCTTGTTTGTTTTTGAAAACCCATTTTGTACCAATAGGGTGACACTCAGGAGGAGGTGGAACCAAAACCCAAACCCGATTTCTTTCAAATTTTTTTAACTCCTCATGCATGGCATTGACCCAATCAGGATCAGATAAAGCATGTCCAACATCTCGGGGTTCAAAATCAGCAACAAATGCAGAATCAGCAAAGTGAGAGATTTGTTGTGACCTTTACCGAGTGACACGTTCACCGATGCTGTCGATCATCTGTTGAGGCGGGTGTTGGCGCTGGATGTGTCATGGCGCCTCCTGAGCTGAAGAGATCTCCCCCTCAACAGCAGCTGGTGCCTCCTCGGATGCGAAAGGTACAACCCAAGGTGGCGGATCCCACGGCCCCCAAGTAGTCGAAGACGAAGGGTCGGGGCCATGAGTGGTGAGGCTGCTCTTTGCGGCACAGCAGGTGGAGGTGGTGCTGGGTCATCCATCCCTTCAGTACCCTCGTCCTCATCATCAAAAAGAGGCTCACCAACCTCATGATCACCTGCACGCTCAAAACGAGAAGAAGGACAAACCATGGTCTCGTCGAAGGTGACATCGGATGTCTCCATGTCTCGGTTAGTATCAAGGTTAAGTACACGATATGCTCGAGTGTGAGTGCCACAACCCAAAAATACACCGTCAGAAGAACGACACTCAAACTTGTCCAGGTTGCCTTTCTTGAGTATAAAACAGTGGCAACCAAAAACTCTAAAATAACTCACTTTGGGTTGTTTTCCAAAACGCAACTCATAAGAAGTCTTTTTCAAGAAGGCTCGAAGGAAAATGCGATTGGAAATATAGCATGCAGTGTTCATAGCTTCGACCCAATATCGCCTAGGAGTCATATGCTCATCGAGCATCTTCCTGGCCATCTCTACAAGGGTCTGATTCTTCCTCTCTACAACACCATCCTGTGGCGGTGTGTAGGGGGAAGAAAACTAATGCTCCAAACCCAAAGAGTTACAAAACTTCTCAAAATCCGAATTCTTGAATTCGGAACCATTATCACTCCGAATTGCTCGCATTGAGTTCTTAGGGAACTCATTCTGGAGACGCAAAATCAGATTGCGAGCAGAGGAGAAGGTCTCGGTCTTCTCAGCTAAAAAGAAGACCCACGAATATCTCGAAAAATCGTCAACAACAACAAGCACATACCACTTCCCCCCAACAGAGCTCACCCGAGCCGGACCAACAAGGTCCATGTGTAAAAGTTCTCTAGGGCGCTTAGTCATGACCTGAGTCACTGGATGGTGGGGAGCGGCAACCATCTTCCCATATCTACAAGAATGGCAAACAAGATCCTTCTCCATGGATAACTTGGGCAATCCTCAGATTAAGCCAAGTGAGCTAAGTCTTGTAAGCAAGTCGAAGCTCAAGTGACCGAGTCTCCTATGCCACTTCCAAAGAACAGAGGAGGGAGGTCCAGCCAAAAGACAACGAGAAATTCTAAACGATTCTGAGAAATTCGCACGAAAGACTTTTCCAAAGGGCGAAATCAAACATATAAGATTGCCCTGAGGATCCAAAATGCGACTGAGATTCGGTTTAAAACAAATCTCATAGTCATCATCAAAAAGTTGCGAAACAGAAAGAAGGTTAAAATGCAAGTTAGAAACAAGAGCAACATCGCGCAACACAAAGTGCTCATTAACTCGCACCGACCCACGAGACCACACTTTACCTTTGCTATTGTCGCCGAAGGTGATAAACTCCTTTCCGACGACCGGACTAAGACTGGAGAACTCCTTGGCGTTTCCGGTCATGTGCCTCGAACACCCGGAATCCACCAACCAAACATTCTCCAATCGTTTTACCAACATCAATAAAAAGACATTGAGTGAGCATACGGTCCAACACCGGAGTTAGTGAAGTAGGAAGAATACCAGTGTTGGGCCGGCTGCTCAAAAGAACGGTTAGCAGAAAAACCATTCCTAGCACGCCTACGGGGAAAGCGATCACCACGTAGAGGAAAACGTGGTCCGCTAGGGAAAGAGCGTCCATTGCGATACTCAAAACGTGATGGGGGGAAACGCTCAACTACAAAGCTACCGCCACGGGGTCCATAGCCCACAACTGCAGGCTCCCACCAGGCACGACCTCCTAGCAGGCTAGGCCTAGGAACATGAGGTTTTGGACCACTAGGCCTAGCAGCACGCCTCTGAACATTCGTCACATGTACAGCATGGAAAGGATGGTACATGTCCGTGTTGTTCAACTCCTTTGCACGGCGCTCATCTCTCTTGCGCCGAAAGCAAAACTCCCTCAAGTGTCCATCTCTCCCACAGTGCTCACAATGGTACCTCACCGCTCTCATAGGGGGTTGTTGGTACTCACGGTAGTGGGTGTGGATCACTTTGCCCTTCTATGGCATAAGATCCCCTTGGGTAGGTGGCATTGTGTCAAGTTTGTTTTTTTGGTGGTTGGGTTTGGGATGCCACATTTGTTTCTTGGGCGGAGCTCTCGGAGTTTCCTCATACACTCCATCCTTGGTGTTAGGTTTGAGAGGCTCTTTGGGAGGAATCTTGGTAAGCTTGGGAGCAGTGGTGGAGTTGGGTTTCTCACTCGGGTTAAGACCACTCGACTCTCCAATCTTGCCAAAAGATGAAACATCAATGCCCTGAGCAAAACCTACACTAGGACCTCCAGCAGCACGCTTGAACTGGGAGATCATCATCCCAAGCTGCGGCTCACCACAAGACACCAATGACAAGATGGTCCGAAGGTATGTGTTTTCCTCCTCGATTTGCATCTTGTCATGCTTCACATTCGCAATCTCCATCTCCAAACCCTCACACAAAGCGCACCTAGTCACACAAGTGCTACCCGAGCTAACCTTCTCAAGAGACACGATCTTGGCATTCTTCTCTGTCAACTCGGATTGCAAGTCTGCACAAGACTTGCACGCACCCAACAGCGAGGATCTAGCCTTAAGCTCATCCACCTCTCCTACCAATACAACATACTTACCTCTCAAAGTGAGAAGGTCAGTGACGTGTCATCGTCTGCATTATATGACATATCACATAATTATATCTCTCATTCTTATAAACAAATGAAATTATAAAAAGACATATAACATGATTATATCTCTCATTCTTATCAGCAAATTTAATTTTCTAGCTCAAATTTATAAACAAGTTCATTACACCCAAATTTAGTGATTCTTACTGGTGGCATAAAAGTAGTAGCAGTTGAACTTGTCTAATTAATTATTACATCAAGATAACAGTGCAGCCTAATCCACTTGGCCACAACCAAAGCAACTAACAACACCTGCACATTTTTCCCACATCACAGTCCAACAAGATGGACTGCCTGCCACTCCAACCTGATAGGAAGATAAGGTAGGGGTAGGTGCAGTAGGAATTGAGTTGATTCTTGAGTTGAAAGCCTCTAGAGCTGCAGAAGCTTCCTCAAAAGACTTGTACTTTTTATGCACAACTCCCTTAACTTTGAGGACATACTGACTGCACTCGGCCCAGCTGGTGTAAATACCTGGCTTGGTGCCCTCGAAAACAACATACCAAGCAGACATCCTGCTGCATTTTGTAAACTAAAGTATTATATATTTCTAATTTCTGTAAACAAATGATTTAACTGATCTCTATTTCTCCAAAAAATTAAAATAAACTAATTAAACCGGTCACATTTTGTAAACTAAAGTATTATATATTTCTAATTTCTGTAAACAAATAATTTAACTGATCTCTATTTCTCCAAAATAATAAAATAAACTAATTAAACCGGTCACATTTTGTAAACTAAAGTATTATATATTTCTAATTTCTGTAAACAAATGATTTAACTGATCTCTATTTCTCAAAAAAAACTAATTAAACCGGTCACATTTTGTAAACTAAAGTATTATATATTTCTATTTTTTGTCAACAAATGATTTAAATGATCTCTGTTTCTCTAAAAGATTAAAATAAACTAATTAAACTATCAAGTCAATGAACTCAAAATAGCTACAAAAATGAAAAACTTAAGCTAGTAACCTTTCAAGGAGTCGATGGCGGTGTAGATGTAATGAAATAAATCAATCGCCGGAGATGTGTTAACAAACAAAAATCACCGGAGAAGAGAGCAAACAAGCAAGCAAATGACTGAATGAAGAAAAAATGAAGACATGAGCTCGGGCACGGCTTGAGGTGGAAGAACAGTTCAAATATAGGGAGGGACATTTAGCCCCAGTCCTTATTCCCAGCCGGGGCTAAATGTTGGCATTTAGCCCCGGCTGGGTACACCAACCGGGGCAAAACCTTTTAGTCCCGGTTAGTGTTACCAACCGGGGCTAAAGATGCCAACATTTAGCCCCGGCTGGATACACCAACCGGGGCAAAACCTTTAGTCCCGGTTGGTGTTACCAACCGGGGCTAAAGACCGGCCTTTAGCCCCGGTTGGTAACACCAACCGGGACTAAATGCCCCTCTGACAATTGAGCCGTTGGGTTGGGGAACTTTAGCCCCGGTTGGTGTTACCAACCGGGGCTAAAGACCTTTCTAGTCCTGGGCGCAAATTTTTCCGTGACTAATGCTGATTTTGCAAATCGTCCAAAGGCCTGTTCTCTAGTAGTGAGAGCCGCGACTCCTCTGCCGCGCGAAACCGCGCCTTCAGTTGCGCACTCCTCCTTGGTCGCCAGTAGCAGCCAGCCACGCCGGAGGCAAGGCAGCAGCAGCCCAGCGCCCTTGCCCCAAACCCTAGCAGCTCCGCCCATCTCCCTCCCAAAGCCGGCCTTCTCCTGTCTATTGCTGAGCTTCTTCCGTAAATCCATGGTAAAAGCCCCTTCTTTCGCTAAAACTATATTTTGGGTTTTTGTGTAATGTGCCATGACTCAATGTGTTTACTAATTAGTCCTTAATTATTTTCTGCAGGTTCCAGGGATCCAGATGCAAGATCTATTTTTGTTTTTTTGTTTTTGTTTAATTAACAAATCCGGCTGAAATTTTGAAAATGCATAATAAATTGTGTTTATCCAAAAATTGCAAGTGAGCACTTTTTGGAATCCTTGTGAATAGATCTGTCCAGTAAATGCATAAAATGTTGGGTGTTAGTGGAAGTTTTGTGCTATGACGATTTGTTTATGTTAAATAGGCTTAAATAGGGAGAACATGATATCTGATGTTGTGATGCTTAGATTGCTGTGAAATTTTTATGCTAGGCTTCTCATGTGATGTGTCTGCTGTCATACAAATGTCAGATTTATTGGTGCACATATGATTTAGTTATAATTTTATCTTGCTTTTAGCTCATTAAATGGATTAAAATGAATTGTGTTAAATGTTTGTATGTAAAAATAGAAATAATGGTTCTACTGCCTTCCTATGATGTTGTTGTAGCTTATTAAATTTTATTATGGTCATGTGTTTGCAGAAAATATGTTTTGTAGATTTATTTTGCTCTAACATGCATTTTCATAAATTAAACTTGCCATGTTTTTAATAATTAATCTATAAGACCTGAGCATGTAATCTTTTTACAGTAGCTATATTCTCTGTAAAAATATAAGCCCCAAATGAGGTGTTTACACCATCACTTAAAGTAATGCCCATGTTTGCTAGTTATTTAATTAATGGAAGCTTAGTGATAAGATAAACATATATATGTTTATATTGCGGATACATGGGTGTATGCCGAGTCTCGAGTGATGAGTGATTGTCAATGGGTTTGATGCGCATGTTCTTTGGCTTGTGTTGTGTAGGTGACGAGCACGGAGACAGTGATCGAAGGCAAGGTGAAGGTCAAGTAGAGACGTGCCGTGCCGATGGACCGGGAGCGGTGAAGGGCAGACGTGAGGCTTGGACTGAGGGACCGGTGGCCTGAGGTTCAGCTGTGGTGGCTGACAGCCTGGGACAGCGATGAGCGGAGACTTGCGGGGCACAGTGTTGCTCGGGTCGAGGACCTGGGGACATGTGTTGGTGGACGGGGTGCACAGGCGATGCATCCCCTCTACAGCATCGGTTTGGTGGTTGAGCCACAGAAAAACCACCGGTGGACGGTTTCCAGGTTTGGGCCACAAAACCTGGGTCCTACGGGTTTGCCGAGTTTGGGCCACAAAACTTGAGCTGGGGACGGTTTTCAGGTTTGGGCCTCAAAACCTGGGTGCTGGCGGGTTTCTGAGTTTGGGCCACAAAACTCAGGTGATGGGCGGCTGGTTTCCCGATTTGGGCCTCAAAACTGGGGGTTAGTCGTGAAGACAGGTTTCCCGGTTTTGGCCACAAAACCGGGGGCGAGGTCCGTGAAAAGGACGAGCAGAGCGGTGGCGGCACGTGGCGGTAATCGATGAGGTTGCGTCGAGGCAACGCTACCAGTTGTGCGGGCGTGGCCGTTGGATCAGCATCTACTTCGAGTTGGTCCATAATAACCTTAGGGTTTAGCTGGTTCGCTCTGTAATTAGTTAGGGGTAGAGTGGGAACTAGAATTAGGATAAGTAGAGGGAGACACCCACCTCCCATCCTATCTCAGTCATTTGCTATTCTCCACTTAGGGTTTTCCTGCTCTCCCAATGCCTACTGTAGCTACTAAGATCCGCAGAGAACCATACCTCTGTGTCCATGAGATTTTGTGGAAGTGAGACCGTAATCTCACTATTGTAGCATGTGGTAGCCACACGGTTGCAATTCGTGGTTGTGATTCATGTTTTGGTGTTGTTCTTCGCGGGTTGCTTTTTCTCCATGTTTTTCCCAATGATCGATCTTTCTACTCGTTGCATCTTTTGCGATACCATTTGAACAGAGTTGTTCTAGATCGTGAGGCATATCTTTCCACCGAAGGATCTCATCTCTAACCTCACGAGCTAGTAGATCGGTCGATTTTTGTTTCGGATTGGTTTTTGTCTCCCTTGCCCCAAATTCTTCTGATTCACCGATTTGGAGTTAGGTTCGAACCATGATCTCTTTGGGATAGCTCACTAACCTCCTAGGAACTCCTCATACCAAGTCTAAGCCTTAGAGCTTTTGATTTGGAGGAGATCGAGTTGAATCCGCGGAAGAACTGTGCTATTTCGGGGGCATCGGACGCTCTGTTCGTGACCATCGGACGCTGAGTTCATACCTGCGGACGCGTCTGGTGCCACGTGTCAAGTGTCAGTGTTTTCAAAGGAGCATCGGACGCTCCACTAACCAGCGGACGCGTCCGGAGGGAAAGCATCGGACGCTGAAGGTTCACTGTAGCCAGCGTCAGATGGCAGTCCAGTAAGGTTCCAGATAGGGTCTTTTCGCATCGGACGCGTCCAGTGCGTGACCATCGGACGCAGGCCAGCGTCCGATGCTGTGTTTTCAGCCCATTTTTGTCCGCGGTTTGTTCGTCCGTTGTCGGTTTTGGTTTCCGTCTTTTGCGTTGGGTTTCTAGGTTTGTGTAGTGTCCCACTATGCTTCTTGGAAGCATCCACCCTACATCTAGGGTCGTGGACACTTGCAAGTTCTAGGTTTGCTTTTGGGGTTGATTCTCGGAACAGTGGCAACAAGTTTCTGAAAAGAAATTTGAAGCTCCCATTCACCCCCCCTCTGGTCGCTTTCTGGTAGCACTTTCGGTCCTTCAATTGGTCTCGGAGCAAATTAAGGATCTTCCACCTTAGCCGATTCTAGATCCACAGAAGGCGACATGGATCGTTGTTGACGCTCACTGATGCTCATAATTAACCATCAACTATTGCATGAAATGAGACTAAATGAGTCACAAAGCATAGTTGTAGGGTTTGAAACTAACAAGTTCCACGAGTTTTGGTGCTCTCAATTGTTTTGTAGGACATCCATGTTTTTACCATATAAAAGTATCTCAAGTGATGAATTGGAGTGCACCATTGCGAAGAGCTCATCGAGATGATCGAAACAGACTTATCATCTGCTATATTCGGAGTCCCGGATGAAAAGATATTAATTTCGCGACGAAACCTGCAAAAGAAGAATCTAGAAGACACCAGAAGACACCACGAGGTGGCCCGCCATGTGGGCCCACTGGGCCAGACCGACCGGTCCCACCCCAAGACTGACCGGTCGGCCACGGAGCCCGTTTCACCTCCGCCTTCTGGAACATTCTTCCACCGCCTCCTAGGATGCATCTCCACTGTCCCCGAAGTTGGTTTGATCCAACAGTGGGCGATAAACGTGACGCGGATCGATGACATGGTGATTTCTTGCCCCCTACTCCACCTCGGGCTATATAAGCAGCCCCAGACCCCCCTCTCCAGGCATCTCCATCTTCATTATTCATCTCCACATCAGAAACTAGGGTTTCCATTAGAAGTAGAGGTCCCTCTAGATGAATCTCTTCTAGTTCATCTAGAATTAGATCTAGTTCTAGTTCTAGTTGTCTAGTTCATCTAGTTGTAATTAGAGATTGGATTAGAGAGAGGAGAAGGAGACAGCTGAGGAGGAGCCGGATCTGTCGGATCTTCCTCGACTTTGTATTGGTGCAACATCTAGTTCGTCTTCAAGTAATCTCCAGGTTCTTCATTTACTATTTCTGAGTATTATATGTAATTTCAGTTCTTGCTTTATTTTATTTACTGGATCTCCGCTCATATCGAGTGCTCTAATTATTCTAGAAAATTAGAGTAGTAGACATTAGTGTAGACATGGTCTTTAGACTAGGGTTTACCTGAGTTTGCACCCAGCCCCACAGATAGTTGTGGTAGCCCCAGGTGGTGACAACCCTGACGGCCGACGTAGTCCACCACGTTCGGGTTGGTGTTTGTAGGACAGTAGTCGGAGCTTCCTAGCCCCTTTATCATCCCTTTCTGTGGCTAGTGTTCTGATGTCCCGAAGTAAGTATAGGATAGTGAGCCTTTAATTAGATAGTCCTGCTTAGAAAACCCTAAGATCTCTCTCTATCCACTTTATCATTCTTTTCTTCGACGTTCTTAATTCTTCTAGTACACTTCACGTTCCCCGTGGAAATAGATACCCTGGAATACTCTCGGGTGAAAGCTACATCGGTATCCGTGCGCTTGCGGATTATTCTGTGTGCGTTTAAAATACCCAACAAGCTTTCTGGCGCCGTTGCCCGGCAACGGTAGCTGTGCTAGTTTCGAACCAAGTCGTCTGTGTTTCTTTTCTTTTACCACCTTTTTCTTTTACCACCACCTTTACCTCACCACCACACTTCTTACAACATGAATTCTACTCCTATCTTTAAATACTCCGCTCCAAAGGGCGAACATTGGAGCCACACCGTCATCACATCCTATTCTTACTGATGGCTACCAATTTCGTCATGGCTTTATAGCCATGGTTCGGGAGCAACCCTTCTCTGGGCTAGAAGACGAGAATCCTTACACCCACCTTCGTGAATTTGAGCAATTGTGTTCTTGCTTGTTTATTGCTGGCATGACACAAGAGACCATTAAATGGAAATTGTTTCCGTTCTCCCTTTTTGGAAGAGCGAAACAGTGGTATGCTCATAACGTAAGAGGAGTAGATGGAAACTGGGATGAACTTCGAGACAAATTTTGTCTTGCTTTCTTCCCTCTGTCTCGAATCACTGCCCTTCGAATAGAAATTCTTACATTTAGACAAAAAGAGGAGACACTAGGAGCAGCCTGGGCTAGATTTATGAGCCTTGTCAACACTGGCCCAGATCTTTCTTTGACTGAGGACGTTATTTTACAACATTTTCATTATGGTCTTAGCAAAGAAGCTGCCCTTTTTCTTGATACCTCTTCGGGAGGATCATTCACTCATAAAACTATTAGTGAAGGGAAAGCCATGCTTGAGAAAATCCTTGAAAACACCCCATACACTGGCATTTATGATAAATTCCCCGAGGAAGAAGTCAAGCCCAACCCCGACCAACGCGAGGAGGAACACACAACCAAATTTGGAATTCCATCAAATCTTTCTAATAATTTGGTTGTCACAAAACCTTATCTAGAGAAAACACCCCACACTTTAGAAATTGATGAATTCCATCCTTCAGTGTTCTTCTCTGAAATCGAGGAAGATGATATCAAAGAGCATGGAAGCTACTTCATCAATCCATGCTCATATGAGACATCTCATGATTCAATTGATCTATCTAACATTGTCACACTCGAGATTTTCAACTCCTCACACTTTCTATTTACAAAAACTTCAAAAGGGTGGTTGTAGATGCATATGTATATCACAAATGTTGTAGATCTCGTTGTGCTCTTAAAGTTGGTGTTGGAGGCGAAACCACTCACCAAATCACATCTTGAAGGTTTCCCAAAAGACAAGCTCAGTGTCCTAAAACAAGCATTCTTTTCAGACCAGTGTTCATCTTCCTTTTACACTGCCCTTGTGTAATGAGCATAAGGATATAATTGTTAAAATATTCCTTTGGGTATTCTTGTTACTAACCTTTGCAGGTCTGGAGCAAAAATGTTCGAAGGAACGACAGACACAAGGTATGTCCAACCAATCATCATGCAACATTGAATTATAGTCATCCAATCTTGATGTTTTCAAAAACTAAGTTTGGGGGATACACTTACATACAAACATTCCTTACCATGTTGCTATCCTGGTTAGCCTTACCTTTAAGTCATGCTCATGTGCTATACACTAATCATGCTCTCTCATCACCCTTTGAGTAAATCTATTTAATGCTTTAATACTACCTTCATCTGCTATAGTATATGTTTAGGTTTGAAGTACTTTCATACATCTCTTAAATTGAGCATGGTGCCTAGTTTAGGAGTGGTGATCTTGCTTTCAAAGGTTTTTAAATTAAGTATGGTGCTTAGGTTAAAATGTCTTCCAAGATCAAATTAGACGCGGTGTCTAGGTTGATTTTTGAGCCGATAATATGCTATAGTGGATGTTGGACATTTTGTTGGACTAACCCCTGTAGGAAAACTTTCAATACAAATTTGGGAAAGTCCTGAGATGAACTCACTTTAGAGAAGAAGAGACACATGAACTTCAACAACTTGCGCAAGGGAGACAAAACTCAGTGATCATGGAGAAATGAGATCCGTAGAAGAAGACAAAAGATGAGTGCCACAAAACAATACCTACAATCAAAGCACTCACTCCATGGAAATAGGTGAACAAGTCTAAGCTAGGCCACTAGAAGACAAAGACCATCATGGGGGCACTCGTCTCTGAACCCTCAGATCAAACAGTACAAACACAAGCAGTGGGAAGTTATTCTCTCTTCTAATCAAGAGCTAGTTTGGGGATGAGGTGGAACGACTTCAACAACAACAAGGTCTACAAAATTCAACACATGAACATGTTGTTGAAGAAATTTGGGCATCCACCTTCCTCACAAGCCAGCTTGGGGGAGACACAATTTCGTTGTCTAGATCTGCTCAAAGGGGAGGACGAAGAAATCCAGCTTCAACACTTTGAACAGTACAGGCCACTCGACGCTATCCAATCAAGAAGAAAAATATGATCCACCACTCATTCTTGGAAGATCATTCTTGAAAACCTTCAATGTTGTCATCTATGTCAGAACTAGAGAAATCCACTTTTGGATCTTTGACCAAAAGGTTCACTTCCTCTTCAACAATTACACCATTTATGAGCAGCCAAAGAAAACCAAGAGAAGACGTTGACTCAACCAACAAAGGAAGAACCAACTGCTAGGAATTGAGGGGATATCATAAAGGATGAAGCCACTGCACCACAAGAAGTAGAAGATGGAGAGACAATACCTAAGCCTACAAATCAAGAAAATAGTTGACAAAGTCTCCATCATCGGGATCTGTTGAAGACAAGACTCAGCTGGCCCACTATGAGATAAGCAAGAGAAGACAAGTTATTCATGAACAACAACCAGCTAGACAAGAGAAGCTTCCACAAGGTGGTTTGACATAATCACTCTTCAATGTTAAAGCAACATCTCAAGGTAAGTGATCATCACTTTAAAACCTTTTTCTTAATTCTAGTATGTGCATAGATAAGAACCAAACATGTTTAAGTTGCACCTCACATGATCCAACCTAATCAACTCAACATGTTCAGTTCTTTACTCCTTGTTCTTAGCTTTACTCTCTTGAATCTCACTATCTTAACCAATGAGCTAAAATGTTATGCATCTAACCTTTGGAAGATGATATATCACAATCATGAAAATATCGACACTTTATGCATAGATTATCCTTCCTTGGGTTAAGTAATCTGATTTGTTAAATACTTTATGATGCTACTTTCATGCTCTGATCCTATCACTCATGTTAAGATTGAATAGAACACATAAATAACAAGTTTATCTTGTGCAATGTGCCTAAGGTTAGAGAGGAATGAACAAAACTTTTGGTTCTGTTGGTGTTTTTCCCCTAACAGAGCCCATGCACTTGATCTCTACCTTGTCTTAATGAGCAAGACACACTCTTGAGCAAAACATAGAGGAGTTTGTCAACTCCCACATTCTATAGAGTGAATGTCCTGGATCTACAAGAACTTGCACACTAAGCAAGATGCTGCCAGCTTCCACAATTAATGTTTCACTTCAAATTACTGGGCCAACGAAGAACATGGGTGACACCATATCAAGAGGTGAAGTTATCAAGGTCTATATATCGAGATCAAATGATGCACCTCAGGAATGAACATGGTGAGAAGTCCTGTTCAGAGGACTTAAAACATTGAACCCTCGCCGAAAGGTAAAATCGGCAGTTATCCATATTTATCCTTTCTACATTAGTTTCTCTTTTTACATGTTTACTTTCCATCATCATCTCTCCATAGTATATTTACTTTTCTGCATTATCATTGCATAAGAAAAAAAATAAAAATATTTTACTTTTTGCACTGCATCATAAAACTTAAAAGCCCCATGTGAATAATTATGTGGTATGTAAAAACCCACATGAAATATTCACCGTGGTGGCATAAAAATAAAAATAAAAATGCATTCATTATCATTGCGTCAAAGAAAATATTAAAATACAAAAATATTGAGAAAGAGATCTTACTGAAACTCTGGACAGCTAAAGCTTATGTGGCCTGTGACACCCTAGTGTCAAGCACTACATTAGGAACTACACTTAGCTACTGAAATTCATAAGCAATGCATTGCATCATTTCATGTGCATGAAAGTGTTTTGTCTTTTGTTCTTTATTTGGATTGTGATTTCTTTAAGACTTGGTTGTCTAAGTGGATTTCTGTCTTGGCAAATAATTTTATAAAATAGGTAATTTTGAGTATAGCACTTTTTATATTGACACCTTGACCTAGGTCAATATAGTTTAATAATTAAAAATGTGGGAACAAAATTTTTATAGCTCAAAAATTGGCTTTATTTATGTGGAGGATGTGTTAACACCAGATTTTCGCACACACAAGGGAATGACATATGGGCCAGTGTGCGAGGGATGGTCGTATGATGCATTCGGCAGAAGATCAAGATCGGTTAATTTTCGGGGTCCCGGTGAATGCATGAGCGGTCGGCTATCTTGCAAGACGGTGATTTTGTTCGGGAAATGAATATGGCAAATGGAGCCAACTTGCACGAAAAGACACGTGGCGATGGGGGACGCCAAGAGGAAAAATAGAGATAGGACTCGTATTTTCCTAATTTTCCTTGTAGAGGTCGTAGTCTTCTAGGACTCGTGTTTCGCCCAGGGTATAAATATAAACCCTCGGCCATTGTAAAAATTGTTCACAACCATATCAATACAAATTGGCTCTATGCCACCTTCGAGTCCTTAGTCGTGTCGTCGAGTTCTTCGAGAGGAATCATCGATCCGTCGACCTCCGTAAGTCCCGGCAACCTTGTTATCATGTCTAGTATCATGCGATGGATTTAGATGTGATGCAAGTAGTCTTGTTTGTTTTCAAAGGTCATGCGGCGGACCCTTCTTAGCGATCAAGAAGTCTTTGCTTATGTTTTGCTTATGGGTAAATACCGTGCAACAGACATTTATTCATATGTTTAGCAAAAGCGAGATAGTTATCGGCTCTACTAGATTTGGCAAGATCTAGTAGATTCATCAAGTTATCATGTGTTGCATGTTTTAATTAATTCTGTAGCACTCTTTTGCCCAATCTAGATTGATCTTTGTTCGGCCTTGCTTTACAAGTTTAGTTGTTTTTCCAATAATTGTATGATCATGATGGCCGAATCAATTTCCAATCTAGGTTGTTACATGTTGTGGGTTCATGCATGTCAATCACGCTTGAGCTTTGATAAAACTAGGTGTTGTGTGGCAGATGCAGGTTTTAGCTTGGTTTGATCATGCTTGTTTGTATGTTCCTTCTTCATGGACCCCAACTCGGCTAGTTTGCTGAGCTTGGTTAAGATTTCATGAGTAATGAGAGTTTATAGATCTGTTCAGATGTACAAATGCTTTTAGCTTCTTATTGTCAGGTTGTATCATGCGGTGGATTGACCTGACCGAAAGTAGTGGTGTAGACTTATAGTGAGTATTAGTCTTGCTTAGGTTTATGCTTGATGGGTTTATGAAGATTAGACGTGCGGCAGACTAATTGGATTAATCTATGCATGTGTTGTTTGAATAAATTTATATTCTCAAATTTACTTATTTATAATTCACTATGTCTTGATGACGTTTCCTTACATGTGCATTCGGCAACGAACTGCTTATATATGTTTATTTTCATGTTAGCCAAATGATCATTAAACCTGTTGACAGACAGCTTCTATAGCTGTGTGCCGTCATGATTGGCTTTAAAGCCGTAAATATGGAACTGTCTGGTTTTATCCGGCATGCTCCAGTTTATTCTCATAGTTTTATTCCTTGTTGGTTTTCGGGTCAAACCGACTGGCACGTCTCCGGATTCCAAACCGTCCGGGTACCCGATTGAAGCCACGGTTTTTCTGGCTTGCTGTGTGTGAGGCGCGGACCATATTTTGCGTCAACACACTTTTTGGCACGCCCGGTGGGACTGCTCTGTTTCAAGATGGCTGAAATCGACGACAACCAAATTCCAGAAGTGACCATGGATGAGTTGCCACCAGACTCGAAGCTTTTCGTACAGCAAGCTTGTGATGAGTTTCAACGCAAGTGCTTGATGACCTTCTCGAAGAACAAGAGCAACAAGGTTTTCCAGAAGCAACCACTCCCAAGAGGCCTTTTCCCTCATTAGTCTGATAGCACTGATGAAGAAGATGTTCAGAAAATGACTGAGCTAGTGTATAAAGCGATGTCGCAGGCCATGACCAATCATCAACCAGCTTTCCTGAATACCTTCTGCAACATCCTGGTTGGTATCTTCGGCACGGCGGTTGATAAACATTTCGAGACAGCCGCTGGTCCGATGCGAGGGCTGCTGTTATTCCCTGTGCCTCAGCCTCAGAGGAAAAATGCTGAAGATGGCGGAGCTGGTACAAGTGCAGGTGGGATGGTCCCGCATGAGACACAACAACCCCCCACAACTTATGGCCAGCTCGCGTTCGGTACAACAGAAAATGTCCCACAATCTGCTTTCAGAGTGTCTCCAGCAAAAAATAGGTTGCAGAAGAATATGTATGGAGGTGGATATCAGGAGCTCATTGATTACAGCGCAATTGATGCTTTCCCGAATCCGGGTTATAAAAATTCTGCAGGATCATTCCCTGGGGGGCAAGCACAAGCAACTCCGGATTCGAGTGTCGACCTCATCATGCATAGGATGGCTGACATGATGCAAAATCAATTCGGCCTGAAGCCAAGGAATCAATCTTACGCTTACAAATCTCCTTACCCAGAGTGGTACAACCGAGTAGGACTTCCTCCAAGAGTAAAACCTCCCACTGATCTTACCAAGTTTTCGGGCCAAGACGACACCAGCACTGTGGAACATATCAGCTGTTACTTGATGCAGCTTGGAGATGCATCCGCAGATGAAGCTTGGAGGATTCGTCACTTTTCGTTGACATTAACAGGACCAGCTTTCTCATGGTTCACTTCTCTGCCAGCAAATTCTATTAATACATGGGCAGAGCTAGAACAGAAGTTCCATGCGTATTTATTTACATGCACCAATGAGAAGAAGTTGGTCGATCTCATGAGTCTAAGGATGAAACTTAATGAGACGCCGCAAGAATATTTGCGCAGATTCAGGGAGACTAAAAACCTCTATTATTCCCTGAATTTACCAGATGATCAATTGCCAGGGATAGCTATAGCTGGCATGTTGCCGAATATCAGGGAGAAGCTGTTCGGCATGGAGTTTGATGATCTCGGGCAATTATCACAACGGTTGACTATGATGAGTAGTCAAGCTCAAGGGTTTAGGAGAAATAATCAATTTCAGAAGGGTGACGTGGCAGCCGAGATGTATCAGGCTTTCCTAGAGGAAGCAGCAGAATACGATGATGAAGATGAGGTAGCTGCAGCCGAGTTGGTCTGGGCGAAAGAGCCAACTCAAGTCAATCAATGATGGCTGAGGCAGCATAATGGTACTTACGACTTTGATGTTTCCAAATCAGATAAACTATTTGAATACTTGTTGAAGGAAGGACGCATCAAATTACCGGAAGGTCATCCCATGCTGCACCCTGAAGGGGTTAAAGACAAGAAGTATTGTGGTTTCCATAATACCAGATCTGATTCTACAAATGATTGCCGAGTGTTCAAAGCGTGGATCCGGAAAGCTATCTAGGAAGGACATTTGAGGTTCGATGGAAAGATGAAGGTTGATGGTAACCGCTTTGGACAGAATACCATATCCTTCTCTATAATATGGTTAATGCAGCTGACCCCAGGGGCAAAAGCAAGATGAAAGTATTAACCTCTAATAGAGCGAGGGAGGCTGGTGCAGTTGACCCTGATCGGCAAATCACAAATGAAGAATTTCGGCAACGAGTTCATTTTCAGGATAGCTGAACTGAAAGGGGTGAGGCTTCCAGATCCAGAATCACGACACGTATTCTATTAAACAAATGGCATCAGGAGCAGGAACGGTACTAGAAGCAAAAGTTTTATGAAGAACAAAAGTTCATAAGAAAGCAACAGAAGTATGAAGAAGAGATATACCGAGAGGAACGAGAATATATGAGAGATCAAGTGCAGTCTCATTGGGAGTGCTCATTCTTCAAATATTATTGGAATGAAGGCTTGAAGCTACCTGCCAAGAACAATTGCCCTGAATGCAGTGATCAATATTCTGAATACAGGCAGTCTCGAGTCAACTGCCGTTCGGTCCATGAAAGGCTTGGGGTTCGAATCCCTGAAGACGATCGGCGCTTCAAAATAAATGATTCCAAGGATTGGCAATGAAGAAGGTGTGACAGAACCGACCAATTTATACCAGATTAAGCACCGAACCCCCGCTTTCGCAGAGATTGACACGTACTTAAGCTCGTACAAACCCGGTAGTCCACAAATCTCGAAGGATTTCAAATCATTCAACAATAGCCAAGATCGTAATAGATTAGCGTACATGTCCACGAGATACATTCAGTTCACGCATAAATCAAATACATCGGAGTTCAACAGTTATTACAAACCATAGTTCGGAATTCAAAAGCGGAAGCAACATAGTTTTAAACATAAGTTCTTAGTTCACAATACGGTGTCGATGCCTGATCAGTCCACAAAAGCATCAGGAAAGGATAAGAGATGACCATGCCCATGGTCTAGTCATCACCCGCGACGGGGTACAGACAGTTCTTGCAATAGCCGTAGAAGCATTGCCCATCTGCATGTAACACCTCTGGTATTAAGCATTAATTAAAATTCTAATTAAGTTGTTTAGTATGCATAATCATCTGGCATCATGGCATAAAAGCATTTCATGTTTTAAGTATAATTGTGATGCTTTATATGTTTGACCAGAGTGTTGTATGTTTTTGAGTATTGATTTCCATGCTTTATATATATGTGGCTTGCTTGTGATGTTTGGTGTTTCAAAAAAAGGGCAAGTGAGAAAACTTTGTTTTTTTTAAATCTCTCTTTTTGTCCTTTTTTTTTATAAGTCAAAAAGAAAGTCAAAATTTCAAAATGATTTCAAAAGCAAAGTTGTAGCTCTTGTTGAGAGGAACAACTTTGGTATTCAAAGTTTTCAAAGTTTTCTTATGAAATCAAAAGTAATTTTGAAAATACTTTTCTGCTCTTTTTGTCCTCTTTTGTTTTTCAAACTCTAATTCAAGTTCTGAGCATAATTTGAATGTGTTGCAAAAATAAAAGATGTTCAGAATTAAATTCTGAACATTTGATATTTTAGCATATTTTCAGCTTATTTTCAAAATTCAAAAGTAATTTTGGTTTTTCAAAAAGGGTAGATTAGGAATGGGAAAAGGGGGGATAGACTTGCTTCCCTGTTCATGGCGGTCACCGACCGAGCTAGGGTCGGCAACGCCAGCGCGATGGGCACCGTTTCTTCTCGAACGAGTGCGTGTTGATCTCCGTGGAGAAGTTACCGAGCTGCTGGTGCTCTTCTTTCTCCGTGGCGTCTTTTCCCGAGCTTGCCGTCGTAGTTGCGCCACCAAGGCACCGACGGACTCCTCTCTGATCCAATCTCGAAGTCACGGTGAAACAAGCATCCTCAACCAAAATCGGCCGCAGATATAAGTTTCTTACCTCCTTGCGCATCTCCAGAGTCCATCCCTTCAAACTCTTCTGCCCCAGAGAGCTCATACTCGCCGGTTTTCTTCCCGCCGAGCAGAAAGCGCCGCCGAGCTCGACCTCACCGTGGTTTTACCGGAACAGCATCGTCTTCGCCGGAGTTCTCCGCCGGAAGCCACTGCTCCGTGGACACCTTCCCTCCGTTCATCCTCCGCTCGAACCGCCTACACAGGCAGCACCAGGGTGAGCTACTGAAGCCTCCTAGCCCTTCCGTTCTACTGCTACCGACCTAGGTTCGCCGGAACATCTACGCCGTGGCTCGGTCCGCCGCCGTGCGTGGCCACACCTCACCGGAGCGGTAGCGTTTAGGGTTAGAAGCTCTGTCGGCCGCGGGTGACACGCCGGTGATGATGCGCGCGTCGTCTAAGTCTCTACTGGCCAAAGTTGGCCGGCGTAAGAACGGTCGCCGCTCGGTTCGCCGTCGTGCGCTCGGGCCATGGCCAGGGACCTAGCTTTTGTGAAGACAAATCTTCTCGGGGTGTTGGTTGAAAAGTCCAAGACTCAGGTGAATAGCGCCTTGGACTGCGGGTTAGTTTCGCGAAAGCCGAAGGGCTTTTCTGCAAAGCTGTCAGGGCGCTCCGTCTCGCTCGAGCCAGGTCTCGAGCGGACATGTGGACACGTGCTCACGTCTCGAGCTATGCCTCGAGCAGGCGCCTCCTCCGCTTCGCTCGAGCCAAGCCTCGGGCGAACGTGTTCATCGTTCCGCCCGAGCTAGGCCTCGGACGGTAGAGGGTTTTCCGTCTCGCCCGAGCCGAGAGTCAGGCCTCGGACGAGCGTTTGGTGTTTATCGTTTCAGCCGAGCTAGGCCTCGGACGGACGAGCCTTTTTCCGCCTCGCCCGAGCCGAGGGTCAGGCCTCGGACGGATGTTTAGTGTTTATCGTCTCGGTCGAGCCAGGCCTCGAGCGGACCCTCGGGCGTTGCCTCGCTCGCGCCGAGCCTCGAGCGAACGCAACCGCACCTGCCGCCGTGCGCTTGCGCCACTCTGGGCCGCGTTGGTTTGGGCCGAAAGCCCAATTTGGGTTTGTTCAAGTTTTTTCTTTTTCTGGCTTTATGTACAGTAATCAGTTTTGTTGTTTTTGCTATAATTAATCTATAGCTCTGTTTATTATGAAATTTGACATGATAGATGATAGCATGTCTGTGCTAATATAAAAATTATAAAACTTGTGTTTTGAGTACTTTTGCTATAGTCATTAAATCTGTACTTTAATTCATAAATGTAACTTTTATGAATTATGTAATTTTCTGTGGTTATCCAAAAATCATGAAATTTGACATGGGAGTTTATATCACTGATATACATCTTCATGTTTAATTTCATCTCTGTTTGATAAAGTATGCTTGGTGTATAAATAAAAGGTTAGTTAAAATGATTCATAAAATAAATGGAAATAGTTGATCCCTGTAGATTTGTGTGACTTTTGGAATTGTTTGACAACCAATGGGAAACTAGCAAGATTTGCTCCCTGATTATGGATTCCTTTATGTTAATGATCTTTTGTTGCTTGTTAGATACATTACCTTGTTTACGGAAAATAATAAAACTTGTTTAGTAATAATATATATAATAACTAAAGTTGGTTTTGTTGGTCTGCAACTTTACCGCGAAGGAAAGTTGTATTTGACTTTCTTTATCTTGTGTTCACCTCTGTTATGCGTTTGAATTGTCCTGCACCTTAGCATACATCGCATGGCATTATACTAAGCATACATCATTTATCTACGTGTAGTATCCGAGAGTGAGAAGAATCGTGTTGAGCAAGTTTCAAAACTAGAAGGTCTTGTTGATCAAGCTTTAATGATCACCCTTGTCGAACAAGCCTCGGAAGGTGACCCTTGTTGGGCAAGCTTCTTCGAGAAGATTTGATTTCAAGTCAGCAAAGGAACTAACTTGTGTCGATCTTTCTTGGATCCTATCTTCCCTGCAACAAAGGCAAGCCCCGGTGCATTTAACCTTTCTGTTTCTATTGCAAAGTTTATACAATGATTTATCAACTGCATTTAAGTAATAGGAGTTGGATGACACCAGTAGTTGCATTACCAGTTGGTTACCTTTACCCTATCCTTGTTACCTATTTGTTTATAAATGCTTAGCCAAGATGCACGGTGATGAGATCATCCTCCGCTTAGGCCTTGAGCAAACTAAGGGATGATGAGTCATCATTGTTAGGATACCTCTCTCAGGTACAAACTGATAAATGGATGAAAAATGAATTTCAGACCAGACGGGAAACCGTTCATGGAAAGATGGCAGGCAGGGACTCCCTAGTCGTGCTAATCCCGTCTGTGTCAATTAGGAACCGTCCGTTGTTGGTCCTTGATCGAGAGCATGATAGTACCAATCACGGGATACGGGTTAGTATGTTGCAGGTTAGAGTCCTGCCATACAACGCCGTGGTGCTTTGGTATGTTGCAGGTTAGAGTCCTGCCATACAACGCCGTGGTGCTTTGGTATGTTGCAGGTTAGAGTCCTGCCATACAAATCACTTATGGTTGTGCAATATGTTGCAGGTTAGAGTCCTGCCATATTGTGTGATTGGGAACCCCCAGCTGGGTAGATAAAGCGGTTCGAATCGTCGTTGCTCTACGATAAAAAGAGACTCGATCTCTGACTCTCAACGTAGAGTTTTCAAAACCAAAGCTTTTGGGAAATGATGTTTCATCCTAAAAGAGTACTTTTGATGGTATGTTTGGAAGGAAAAGAAGAATGTTTTGTTAAAAATGTTTATTCTGTAAATTCCTTCCCTTTTGCTAGTCTCACTACATCCCTTAAAGCTAGCATGACCCTGAAGTCCTTTCTGTTGACGGATAAGTCTTGCTGAGTACCGACAGTACTCAGGGTTTGTTAATTCCCTGTTGCAGGTTTCTAATAGGTGGTGTTGATCATGATCATGTCAGTGGGCTTGACGTGATCTGGTTGTTCTTCTTCTCCAACTTAGGTGCTTCACCTAAGTATGGCTCCTTAATACTTCTCTACTTCCGCAATAAAAGTTATGTTTATGTAAAAAGTAACTTATTCATGTTTTGTATAGTTTATTTATCTTGCCTCCGCACTCCGATAGTATTTTGTATCAACTGTCGTAATGTTGTAATTATTCCAACCTTCATGATGATGATCCTGTGGTTCGTGGATAATTCGGGGTTCTCTCGGGGACACCCGACAGATCTTTCCAGTGATGTGGTACATGTGCACAGTCATTAGGGCTCCGGGAGACGGTGACGTGTGCAGGTGGGCCACATTAATGGGAGGTTCTGCCACAGAATGGTATCGGAGCAGGATTGTCATCTAGGGAAGACTGGTTGCAACATTACTCTTGAAAAACTTCAAAATGATTTCTTAATCTAAAAGTTTTTGAAAGTAATAAATTAAAAATGATTCTTCCCTAAGTTTCTTACTTTGCTGGAAGACTTCGTGAAGACTCTACTGGCAACTCCAGCTGAAGACACTGAGATGGTCTCAACTCTTTTACTGAAGGTTAATGGAGAATCAACCTTCTTGTCAAGCTAAGACAGAAGAGTTATTCAACACCTACACTAAATCAGTGAAGCTAGTATATAAAGTATAGCCCTATATCTAACTAACAGGTGAAGACAGAGATCTCCTGTCAGTGAGAGGTCGTATAGGACGAGCATATATCATATCATGCATAATGATAAAATGTGTTTCTTCTCTAAATTCTAAAAGCAGCTATGATCCCCGATAGCTGATCGTCCCTAGATTTTGCTACCCTTGATACTTATGTTCCTTAAGTTCTGATCCTTGGGAACTTTTGGATATCTTTCATATACTCTACTACATAAAGTCAGAATCAGGGTAAATCTTTGGTTCTTCTTAGATGTGTGTGCCATGCCTTGAATTGGCACATAACAGTTGTTTGATGTCGTAAAAACGACGAATGGTGGTTGAAAGTTACTAAAATTGTGTTCTTTGAAAGGACCCTGATCTGTGGACCGGATAAAAGCGTGGGAACCTGGAGTCACCTATGGATGGCCACCATAAGGCGTTACTGCCGGGAGCTCGCTAATATCCAGGTCTATAATCATGATTCTTTCTAGTCCACCGTTAAAGTACTTTCATTTCTGGACGCCCGAAAGGGAGTTCAAAGCCACTTTCCTTGTAGTTATAACCAACCCTTGCTTTTGGTTATAATTTCCTTCTTATTAAGATGAGAGATATAGAAGTTGTGCTCTATTGTGGTGCCATGATTGGTGACCACAGTGCCGCGTCGGAACCTAGGGAATCTCGTGTGTCCGGATCACACTAGTTTCCACTGGGTGCGCGCAGGTATCGAGGTCTCCAGTTATGATCCATTATAGCCCACAACTAATGTACGCTCTCTTGGGATTCTTGATAATCTTTCTTGCTCCACCCAGATAGCTTCTACCCTGCTACTTGCAACCGTGTTCTGATTCCGGTTGTAATCCTGAATCCAACCCAGTTGCCTTGTGAACTCCTTATGAGTAAACAAGTGTGGCACTTTTCCTTTTCTTTTACACAACCCCAGACCTTTAAGTGCTTCTTAAATCTCGGGACGAGATTTCTTTAAGGGGGAAGGGTTGTAACACCTCTGGTATTAAGCATTAATTAAAATTCTAATTAAGTTGTTTAGTATGCATAATCATCTGGCATCATGGCATAAAAGCATTTCATGTTTTAAGTATAATTGTGATGCTTTATATGTTTGACCAGAGTGTTGTATGTTTTTGAGTATTGATTTCCATGCTTTATATATATGTGGCTTGCTTGTGATGTTTGGTGTTTCAAAAAAAGGGCAAGTGAGAAAACTTTGTTTTTTTTTAAATCTCTCTTTTTGTCCTTTTTTTTATAAGTCAAAAAGAAAGTCAAAATTTCAAAATGATTTCAAAAGCAAAGTTGTAGCTCTTGTTGAGAGGAACAACTTTGGTATTCAAAGTTTTCAAAGTTTTCTTATGAAATCAAAAGTAATTTTGAAAATACTTTTCTGCTCTTTTTGTCCTCTTTTGTTTTTCAAACTCTAATTCAAGTTCTGAGCATAATTTGAATGTGTTGCAAAAATAAAAGATGTTCAGAATTAAATTCTGAACATTTGATATTTTAGCATATTTTCAGCTTATTTTCAAAATTCAAAAGTAATTTTGGTTTTTCAAAAAGGGTAGATTAGGAATGGGAAAAGGGGGGATAGACTTGCTTCCCTGTTCATGGCGGTCACCGACCGAGCTAGGGTCGGCAACGCCAGCGCGATGGGCACCGTTTCTTCTCGAACGAGTGCGTGTTGATCTCCGTGGAGAAGTTACCGAGCTGCTGGTGCTCTTCTTTCTCCGTGGCGTCTTTTCCCGAGCTTGCCGTCGTAGTTGCGCCACCAAGGCACCGACGGACTCCTCTCTGATCCAATCTCGAAGTCACGGTGAAACAAGCATCCTCAACCAAAATCGGCCGCAGATATAAGTTTCTTACCTCCTTGCGCATCTCCAGAGTCCATCCCTTCAAACTCTTCTGCCCCAGAGAGCTCATACTCGCCGGTTTTCTTCCCGCCGAGCAGAAAGCGCCGCCGAGCTCGACCTCACCGTGGTTTTACCGGAACAGCATCGTCTTCGCCGGAGTTCTCCGCCGGAAGCCACTGCTCCGTGGACACCTTCCCTCCGTTCATCCTCCGCTCGAACCGCCTACACAGGCAGCACCAGGGTGAGCTACTGAAGCCTCCTAGCCCTTCCGTTCTACTGCTACCGACCTAGGTTCGCCGGAACATCTACGCCGTGGCTCGGTCCGCCGCCGTGCGTGGCCACACCTCACCGGAGCGGTAGCGTTTAGGGTTAGAAGCTCTGTCGGCCGCGGGTGACACGCCGGTGATGATGCGCGCGTCGTCTAAGTCTCTACTGGCCAAAGTTGGCCGGCGTAAGAACGGTCGCCGCTCGGTTCGCCGTCGTGCGCTCGGGCCATGGCCAGGGACCTAGCTTTTGTGAAGACAAATCTTCTCGGGGTGTTGGTTGAAAAGTCCAAGACTCAGGTGAATAGCGCCTTGGACTGCGGGTTAGTTTCGCGAAAGCCGAAGGGCTTTTCTGCAAAGCTGTCAGGGCGCTCCGTCTCGCTCGAGCCAGGTCTCGAGCGGACATGTGGACACGTGCTCACGTCTCGAGCTATGCCTCGAGCAGGCGCCTCCTCCGCTTCGCTCGAGCCAAGCCTCGGGCGAACGTGTTCATCGTTCCGCCCGAGCTAGGCCTCGGACGGTAGAGGGTTTTCCGTCTCGCCCGAGCCGAGAGTCAGGCCTCGGACGAGCGTTTGGTGTTTATCGTTTCAGCCGAGCTAGGCCTCGGACGGACGAGCCTTTTTCCGCCTCGCCCGAGCCGAGGGTCAGGCCTCGGACGGATGTTTAGTGTTTATCGTCTCGGTCGAGCCAGGCCTCGAGCGGACCCTCGGGCGTTGCCTCGCTCGCGCCGAGCCTCGAGCGAACGCAACCGCACCTGCCGCCGTGCGCTTGCGCCACTCTGGGCCGCGTTGGTTTGGGCCGAAAGCCCAATTTGGGTTTGTTCAAGTTTTTTCTTTTTCTGGCTTTATGTACAGTAATCAGTTTTGTTGTTTTTGCTATAATTAATCTATAGCTCTGTTTATTATGAAATTTGACATGATAGATGATAGCATGTCTGTGCTAATATAAAAATTATAAAACTTGTGTTTTGAGTACTTTTGCTATAGTCATTAAATCTGTACTTTAATTCATAAATGTAACTTTTATGAATTATGTAATTTTCTGTGGTTATCCAAAAATCATGAAATTTGACATGGGAGTTTATATCACTGATATACATCTTCATGTTTAATTTCATCTCTGTTTGATAAAGTATGCTTGGTGTATAAATAAAAGGTTAGTTAAAATGATTCATAAAATAAATGGAAATAGTTGATCCCTGTAGATTTGTGTGACTTTTGGAATTGTTTGACAACCAATGGGAAACTAGCAAGATTTGCTCCCTGATTATGGATTCCTTTATGTTAATGATCTTTTGTTGCTTGTTAGATACATTACCTTGTTTACGGAAAATAATAAAACTTGTTTAGTAATAATATATATAATAACTAAAGTTGGTTTTGTTGGTCTGCAACTTTACCGCGAAGGAAAGTTGTATTTGACTTTCTTTATCTTGTGTTCACCTCTGTTATGCGTTTGAATTGTCCTGCACCTTAGCATACATCGCATGGCATTATACTAAGCATACATCATTTATCTACGTGTAGTATCCGAGAGTGAGAAGAATCGTGTTGAGCAAGTTTCAAAACTAGAAGGTCTTGTTGATCAAGCTTTAATGATCACCCTTGTCGAACAAGCCTCGGAAGGTGACCCTTGTTGGGCAAGCTTCTTCGAGAAGATTTGATTTCAAGTCAGCAAAGGAACTAACTTGTGTCGATCTTTCTTGGATCCTATCTTCCCTGCAACAAAGGCAAGCCCCGGTGCATTTAACCTTTCTGTTTCTATTGCAAAGTTTATACAATGATTTATCAACTGCATTTAAGTAATAGGAGTTGGATGACACCAGTAGTTGCATTACCAGTTGGTTACCTTTACCCTATCCTTGTTACCTATTTGTTTATAAATGCTTAGCCAAGATGCACGGTGATGAGATCATCCTCCGCTTAGGCCTTGAGCAAACTAAGGGATGATGAGTCATCATTGTTAGGATACCTCTCTCAGGTACAAACTGATAAATGGATGAAAAATGAATTTCAGACCAGACGGGAAACCGTTCATGGAAAGATGGCAGCCAGGGACTCCCTAGTCGTGCTAATCCCGTCTGTGTCAATTAGGAACCGTCCGTTGTTGGTCCTTGATCGAGAGCATGATAGTACCAATCACGGGATACGGGTTAGTATGTTGCAGGTTAGAGTCCTGCCATACAACGCCGTGGTGCTTTGGTATGTTGCAGGTTAGAGTCCTGCCATACAACGCCGTGGTGCTTTGGTATGTTGCAGGTTAGAGTCCTGCCATACAAATCACTTATGGTTGTGCAATATGTTGCAGGTTAGAGTCCTGCCATATTGTGTGATTGGGAACCCCCAGCTGGGTAGATAAAGCGGTTCGAATCGTCGTTGCTCTACGATAAAAAGAGACTCGATCTCTGACTCTCAACGTAGAGTTTTCAAAACCAAAGCTTTTGGGAAATGATGTTTCATCCTAAAAGAGTACTTTTGATGGTATGTTTGGAAGGAAAAGAAGAATGTTTTGTTAAAAATGTTTATTCTGTAAATTCCTTCCCTTTTGCTAGTCTCACTACATCCCTTAAAGCTAGCATGACCCTGAAGTCCTTTCTGTTGACGGATAAGTCTTGCTGAGTACCGACAGTACTCAGGGTTTGTTAATTCCCTGTTGCAGGTTTCTAATAGGTGGTGTTGATCATGATCATGTCAGTGGGCTTGACGTGATCTGGTTGTTCTTCTTCTCCAACTTAGGTGCTTCACCTAAGTATGGCTCCTTAATACTTCTCTACTTCCGCAATAAAAGTTATGTTTATGTAAAAAGTAACTTATTCATGTTTTGTATAGTTTATTTATCTTGCCTCCGCACTCCGATAGTATTTTGTATCAACTGTCGTAATGTTGTAATTATTCCAACCTTCATGATGATGATCCTGTGGTTCGTGGATAATTCGGGGTTCTCTCGGGGACACCCGACAGATCTTTCCAGTGATGTGGTACATGTGCACAGTCATTAGGGCTCCGGGAGACGGTGACGTGTGCAGGTGGGCCACATTAATGGGAGGTTCTGCCACACTGCAACAACAAGGGATAAAACCCTAAGTACAAGAAGGTACTCAGCTAGACTTACCCGTCATAAACCAGAAATAAGGTTACACCAAGGAGTATGCAAGGCTGTATCTGGGGTTGGCCATACTTACCTTTTTGCATAAAAGCATTTTATTATTAAATAATCATCATTAGAGTATGAGCAGTCAAGTTTATGTAATCAACCTGATTAACTAGATTGACACCTGCTCTAGAGCAAGCACTTGACTACTTATTCAAGCAAGAGTGACTATTTCATCAATAGCCTTTCAGATGCAGTACCATAACCATCTTTAGTTCCATAAGTTACTACGGTAACACATGCCCAGTCAAGTTACTCACTGTCCAGGAGCGATGGCGATTATAATCGATTCCTACCCAGCTGGGGATAAAAATGTCGTACACTCGCCCGATCACACCGTGCCAGGCAGCCATCGGTGACCAATTCAGGAAATTCGAGAACACAACGTGCGGGACGGTCATGGGCCCTTCTACACCGGGGGTTATCTCAATGCCAGGTCGCTCAAGCTATAACTGCCCACGGTCATGCCAGGTCAATTAGGCCCTGCCTGTCCACAGACCATACTAGGTCAACATCTCCATCACCGGCTCGAATAGCCCTACTCGGCTTCACGGGAGGTACTCAGACCTACTCCGTTAAGTGATTGACGCGTTCAAAATGACTGAGGTGTGCCTTCGTCGGGTCCTAATCGACACAGACGGGAGGCTACTAGCACACAAAAGCCATGTCCTGCTGCTCCTACATCCCGCCCGGTCTCAGATTAATTATTACATGGTTATCTCCATGATAGCACCAGGCTAGTCATGATCAGTATCCACCTATAAGCGAGAGACAGGAAATCACCCGACTTTTACCGGTCTAAGCAGAGCTAAGCATACAACCGAGCCTAGACCTAACAGGGATAGCAAGACAGTAATTATGGGTGGACAAGGATAAGTATGTAATGCATCAACGGTATCATTCAACTCCTATAACCTAATGCAACAAGCATATCAAGTTAATTTCGTAATTGCATTTGCAAACCGTAGGAGTGGGATGCTCCGGGGCTTGCCTCTTTCAAAGTCGGAGGGTCGATGATCGCGGCACCCAGGCAGGTCCTCGACGTCTCCTTCTTCGATCCTCTCGTCCTGGGTCTCCTCCGGTGGTTGCGGGTTCTGGACCTCCACTACCGATCCTGTATGATGCATAACACGCATGAATATATAATGAATGCACATGGGATGCATTGCAATCACATAGGACAAGATAACTCAGGAGATAAGCACATGTCATCGACTTCATTTTCTTCAACAAGGCAGTCAACATCATCCTATTATCACTAAACTACGGCTACCATTTAAGCATTTTATTTAGCCTAGAACAGCAACTCTTAGATAACAATCTCAGAAAAATCTACAGAAATTACTGGAGGTTGACAGCATGCAATCTAGCCTCCTATCCAAATTTCAAACCATTTGGACTTAAACACTATCCTCTATGAAAAGACAATTTCTACCATGAAATGGTGCTTTGAACTACACACCCTAGCAAAAAGTGTCAAACAACAGATTTCCCATTTTTCTACTGAGCTTCTTAGCACAAGAGCTGTGTACAAAAATTATCAGCCCAAACTCCTCATATTTTAATTACTACCAATTATACAAGAAAACAACATTTCATCATTTTAATTGCTACTGCCAAACTATTTCACAGAACAACTCCATATTAAATTTTTCCCAGCAACTATTCATCAATACAAACCTAACAAAACAATAATCACATTTTTCTATGCAATCCATAGTTTACTATGCATTTAACAAGATTTCAGCCTAAACATAAATTAAATATAACTTACACATAAATTTATCACAAACTGGACACATTACATTTTTCATGCATAGAACTCATTACAACAAACTTAACAAAACTTGTTTCACCTTTTTAGCAACTACAGAATGCAAGATATGAATTAAACAAGCTAATCAAGCATTTCTAAAAACTATTTAAACAAAACCCTGAAAAACTCTTTACCCTAAACTGCTACACGCACCCAAACTACTGCACCCGAGACACTGACAGCTGGGACCCGAGCCACTGAGTTGCGGGACCCCGGTCAAACCGGCCCCACTTGTAAGCCCCACTTTTGTTCTACTCTAAAATCTACACACTTTTGGTTAAGGGCCCACAGCCATGCAAAGCTTCTATCAAGGAGGTCTTAGTTAGTCAAACAAAAGGACTCCTAGGGCTCTATTAAGGCAACTAAGGTCAGAGACTTGGTTAGCCCTAATGACCAACACAAACCTAGCTTCATTTGACTCCTCAACAAGGTTCAACTACTTAGGAGACTCAAACACGCCAAAAACAAGTCAAACAAGCATCACACCAAGCATAACATTACAAGCCAACACATGAAATGACACTTCACAAAAAAGAATGCAACATGTGATGATGATGCTTATGCTCATGAGATGTCAAGTTATGCATTTAGGGTTGCTTAACACCATTGGTGTTACAGCCCTCCCCTCCTTAAAGGAATCTCGTCCCGAGATTTAAGTTACTGACCATTTCTTATAAAAGTGTGGATACACCTCCTTTAGATACCCATCTGTTCCCCAAGTAGCATCTCGATCTTCTTGTTCACTCCAAGACACTTTATATTGCTTCACTATTCTTCCGCGAGTTATTCTTTCCTTTTCATCAAGTACCCGACGCGGCTTCAGTGATTAGGTGAGATCGGATTGCAACTTGATGCTGGCCGGTTGCACTTCTTCTTCTGGAACTCGAAGGCATTTCATCAATTGCGACACATGGAATACAGGGAATATAGCCTTTAAGTGTTCTGGCAGTTGTAGCTGATAAGCTACCTCTCCCCTCCTTTCCATAATCCTATATGGTCCCACAAACCTTGGCGCCATCTTTCTTCTTACTCCAAAGCGTTTGACACCTTTCATGGGTGACACTTTCAGATAAACATAATCGCCTTCGTTGAATTCAAGCGGTTTCCTCCTCTTATCTGCATAGCTCTTTTGTCGAGACTGCACAATGACTATATGTTGTTGAATTGTTCTAACTTGTTCTTCCGCTTCGTTAACGAAATCCATTCCGTAGTATCGACGTTCTCCTGGTTCAACCCAATTCACCGGTGTCCTGCACCTTCTACCATAAAGAGCTTCAAAAGGTGCCATCTGTATGCTTTCTTGATAGCTATTGTTATATGCAAATTCAGCTAAAGGTAACCATTTCTCCCAAGATCCTTTTGCCAAAATCACACAGGCTCTCAACATGTCCTCCAAAACTTGGTTCACTCTTTCTGTTTGCCCAGGCGTTTGGGGATGATAGGCAGAGCTATGGATTAGCTTGGTGCCTAATTCTTTTTGCAATTTCTCCCAAAATGGTGCAGTAAACTGCGATCCACGATCCGAAACTATGACCTTGGGTATACCATGTAGTCGAACAATTTGGTTGATATAAATCTCTGCATAGTCCGGTGCTCGATAACAAGTTTTAACTGGTATGAAATGAGCGGTCTTGGTAAGACGATCAACTATCACCCAAATTGAGTCATTTCCTTTTTGGGTGGTTGGTAAACCGGTGATAAAATCCATACCCACTTCTTCCCATTTCCACTCGGGTATTGGTAATGGTTGAAGTGTTCCGGCTGGCTTCAGGTGAATAGCTTTCACTCGACAACACGTGTCGCATCTAGCTATATAAGCGGCAATCTCTTTCTTCATTTTAGTCCACCAAAACCTTGGACGCAAATCTTGATACACCTTAGTGCTTCTAGGATGAATAGATAACTTGGATAAATGAGCTTCATCCATGATCCGGTTTTTGAGTTCTCTATTCTTAGGCACTACTAAGCGCTTGTCAAACCATAACACTCCCTTGTCATCAATCCGGAAATGTTTTACTGGTTCAGTTGCGGTTTTCAGCCTTTCTTTGATATGATAAATTCCCTTATCTTTTTTCTGCCCTTCAAGAATCTGGTCAACTAGGGTGCCTTGCAACCTGATGTTGTGCAGAATTACAGGGTGTACGAGACTAAACTCGTCTTCCGGTTGTAACCTCAAGTTGTTGCAGTGTAATTTCTGGCTCAAAGCATCAGCAACCACATTTGCCTTTCCTGGATGATAATGTATCTGCAGATTATAATCCTTGATTAGTTCAAGCCATCTTCTCTGCCTCATATTCAGTTCAGGTTGAGTGAAGATATACTTGAGACTCTTGTGATCGGTGTACATATTACAGACGTTACCAAGCAGATAATGTCTCCAGATTTTCAGAGCATGCACCACAGCGGCTAACTCCAAATCATGTGTAGGATAGTTTATTTCATGTTTTCTCAATTGGCGTGAGGCATATGCAATCACTCTGCCTTCTTGCATAAGGACACAACCCAATCCAACTTTTGATGCATCACAAAAGACATCGAAAGGCTTCTCGATATCTGGTTGAGCTAAGACAGGAGCAGTGGTCAATAGTTTCCGCAGAGTACGGAAAGCTATTTCACACTCCTTTGTCCATTCAAACTTATGATCCTTCTAGAGCAAGCTTGTCTTTGTTTTGCAATCTTGGAAAAGTCGGGAATGAAACGACGATAGTATCCTGCTAATCCAAGAAAACTCCGAATCTCACCAACTGAAGTAGGAGCTTTCTAATCCATCACCTCTTGTACCTTACTGGGGTCCACAGAAATTCCTTCTTCTGATAGAATATGACCAAGAAATTGCACCTGCTTCAACCAAAACATGCATTTGCTAAACTTAGCGTAAAGCTTATGTTCTTGGAGCCTCGTCAACACAACCCTCAAATGTTCTGCATGATCGTCCGGGTTCTCGGAATATATCAGAATGTCATCAATGAACACCACTACAAACTTATCCAATTCCGGCATAAACACCGAATTCATCAAACTCATGAAATATGCTGGGGCATTTGTCAATCCAAAAGACATGACAAGATACTCGTATAATCCATATTTGGTCGAGAAAGCAGTCTTTGGTATATCTTGCGGTCGGATTCTGATCTGGTGATACCCCGATCTCAAATCGATCTTGGAAAACACCTTGGCTCTGGATAACTGGTCAAACAAAATGTCTATCCGTGGAAAAGGATACTTGTTCTTGATAGTCACGACATTGAGCGGTCGATAATCCACACACATTCGTAGTGACTTATCCTTCTTCTTGACAAACAACGCTGGACAACCCCACTCAGATATACTAGGTTGGATGAATCCTTTGTCCAAGAGCTCCTTGATCTGAGTCTTGAGCTCAGCTAACTCATTGGGCGGCATACGATAAGGTCTTCTAGTGATTGGTGCAGTTCCAGGTAATAATTCAATGGAAAATTCCACTGCCCGCTTGAGCGGTAATCCTGGTAATTCATCTGGGAAGACATCGGGGAAGTCTCGAACTACGGGAATCTTGGACAGGTCTTCTATAGACAAAGTGCAAGATAAATCAACAAAGTCAGCACCCCGGGGAAGAGAGATGCGTAACTTGGTATTCGTCCTTCCATCAGATAAGGTAAGAATCCTATTTGCAGTGTCTAACACCGCATTCCACATACTCATCCAACTCATCCCTAGGACTACATCCATACTTAGTCCTGGCAAGACTACTAAATTAGCTCCGAATTTGTGCCCTCCAATGTCGATGGTCGCATTACAAACCATCTGCCTAGATAGCACACTACTCCCCACGGAGCTTACGCGAAACCCGTAATCCATTTCAGACACCTCTTGATGATGCTTTTGTGCAAATGTTTTGCTCATGAATGAATGTGATGATCCAGTATCAAACAAAACAACCGCAGGATGATGGTTAACAAGACACATACCGGCAGTCACGGGCTCTCCAGCACGAGCTTCTTCAGCAGTCATGTTGTGCAGACGTGCGGGGTAGTTAGCTTGTTGCTTCTTTGGGTGAGGACAATACCTTGCGAAGTGTCCCTCTTGGTTGCAATTGAAATAGGGTCCCCTAACTAAAGGTTTCCCTCCTGTTGAACTGCCCTGACCTCCATGAGCTTGGGTAGTAGCTATCTTTTATGGCCTTTAATTACGCTGAACTTGCGGTTGACCTTTCTTCTGCGGCGGCCTGTAACGTGCCCTCGGCGCTGGTGGTCGATACTGGGAACGTTGAGCTGGTGATCCCCTAGGTTGAGATGGTCCTGAATCAAAAGTTCTCTTCCAGGCCTTACTTGCAGCATGCTTATTATTGTGATTCTTTTGGATCAGACAATCACTAATAAAGTCATTGAAGACGGTACGAGAAGACGTACCCACTGACTTTCCCATTTTGGTGTTCAAGCCCCTCTTGAAACTAGCATTCTTTTTAGCATCTGTGTTCACGAAGTCTGGAGCATAACGTGACAAAGAGTTAAACAAGTGATGGTACTCGGTAACAGATCGAGTCCCCTGCGTTAAGGTCATGAACTCTGCCACTTTCATCTGAGTCAGGCCGGGCGGAATATAATGCCCTCGAACAGCTTCGGTGAACATCCTCCAGGTGACAGGAACGTTAGCAGGATAGGTGGTGCGGTGATGCCCCCACCAAATCCCGGCTGGCCCTTGCAGCTGGTGTGCAGCATATTCTTCCTTCAACTCTTCTGTGAGTCTGAGCAATCGAAACTTCTGTTCCATAGTATGCAGCCATTCTTCTGCCTCTAAAGGTTCAGTAGCTTCCTTGAAGATGGGTGGCCTAGTATCCAAGAAATCCCTAAAAGAACTATACTGATTTGGCTCGGGACGCTGTTGACCGTGCGCCAAATTCTCACGCAGTAAAGCTTCAATGTTGCGCTGGCTTCCCAGGAATTGGGCGAAAAGCTGCTCGGGAGTGGCTGGTGGAGGAGGTGGTGGATTGCGGTTGTCCCTGGGGTCCTCATTTCCACCACTACCGCCAGCTCCACTACGAGTTGTCGTCATCTGCATGTTTTAATAGCAAGTGATCATTAGGCGGAGTTGCAATTATTGTAGAGAACAATAGATCATGCCAACTGAATTTATTCGGAAAATGAATTCGCCAAACAATCACAGAGGCATAATAAATTTCAATCCACATCGTAGCATCACATAATAAGATCGCTCAATACATATCATGCAAAAGCCAACATAAACATCCATAGTTTTGCCCATACATATGGGACTTTCCAAGGTCTCACACCACGTGCACATAAGAGTACTATTCGTGCTTACATCCAGCCCATAACAAAAGCAAAAGATCAGGCTTGCCAACATACATAAAAGATCACTAAGCTCTAAACATACGATCTAGACTACTCTCTAGCGATGTCACCATCGTCACCATCCTCACTAGACACATCTGAAGAACCACTAGAAGAGCTACTCAGATCTGGGTCCTCCTGAGGAAAGATGGGATTCCTCTCATTCTCCCTGCGGTGGATCTCCTCATGGAGACGGTCATTGTAGTCCTACAGGTGGTGAAGTTGCAGCTCTAACTCTCCCACTCACAACCTCAGCAGCCTGTTCTCCTCTGAAGCGCGTATGCCCTCAAGGCAAACACCTCGAAGTGACTCCTCGGTCTCCCTCATGATCAAGGCTAGGAAGGTAGCAGACTCCTGCTGAATGCTGAGCTGATGAGCAGTCTCCTGCTCTCTCTGAAGCGCCTGGTCCCTCTCTACTGTCATGTGAGCTAGCTGGGTGGTGAGGAGGTCTATCTCTGTAGCATGCTCCTCGTGACTCCGGTGATGTGCAGCTATCTCCTCACTAAGAATATGGTCCAACTGATCATAGTTGCATGATAGACATCCATAGGTAGCCATGAGTGCAGCCATAACACTCCCGGCGGCTCCGGCACAATGCTCCCTCTCAAACGAACTAGCCTCTAGTACGGCGGCTCCTGGCTGACGCCACACCGACTGATAAGGATCTGTTGTCGGGAAGATACTGGTTGTAGCCTGGGCAACCACCTCCGGATGGTCCTCCATAATGTCCCGAAGAACGGTGTAAGCAACTCTGTTAGCTCCATCCCATGGGGTCCTCCCCTGCAATGCGAACACTCGACGGCACCAGACGTGATCCTGCTCATCATGGCTAGGTACATCAACCTCCACTGTGTACATATGGTGATCCTCAGACATCTGCACACAGTGCCAATCGTACTGTGGCTCCTGACCCTCTTGGTATCCCACCAAGTGCAACACCCTCCAAAGGATGGTAGGCATGCCGAACTCAGCTAAGAATTCCTCCGACCCTTCGGCAGTCCATGGTCCCAACATGTAATTAGGCCTCTTGCCTCCGGTTGACTTACGAGTTGTGCGCTTGGTATGGGCCATCTGTAAGAAGTTCATCCACATATATTTCCATTAGTTTGAGAACCACTTTTATTAAGAAAAGATGGGACGGATAACATAAGGAAGGAAGTAAGATTAATGCAAGGTTTTATGATCATGATGCATGCACGTAACGTGCGTCCTCACTGTCTAACAATCTAACGGCTAGACGGTGGCATACACGTTCACTCATAGCGTTAACTAGACGTACTATACGTTCGCAAGTTAGCGTACCTACAGAAAATCATTTCAGCCCTGCCCACAGTATGAATATCATGCATTGCTGAAATTAAATCTAATACTAACTTAGGTGCACCCCCAGTATACACGTAAGCAGTATACGCACCCATCAGAATAATATTACTCCCACAATTAGGTACCTTCACATATATTTGTGTGTAACAGGTATACATGCCGGCACCAATCAAGCACACCCCTAGATTGGCGGTTGTCCAATCATGCTCTCACAACTCACTTATTACCTTGGCGTAGAGGCAATTGATCCATACATTACTATTCCGGAGAATAGCACCCATACAATTTCACCCTTGCCGTATGTACGACGGAAACAATAGAATTTAAATATGATGCACGACCCCCAAGTTAGTACTTAAATAGCCACCTAAAAACCTACTGGGTATAAGGACTTGATCACTGGCACACCTTAATCTTTATCAATAATATTTTTCAAATCCTATTATAGTTTATAAGTTTTAAAGCCAACCATGAACAGTAACGCCAACCATGCTCCGATGCCAGCTGTGACAGAACCGACTAATTTATACCAGATTAAGCACTGAACCCCCACTTTCGCAGAGATTGACAGGTACTTAAGCTCGTACAAACCCAGTAGTCCGGAAATCTCGAAGGATTTCAAATCATTCAACAATAGCCAAGATCGTAATAGATTAGCGTACATGTCCACGAGATACATTCAGTTCACACATAAATCAAATACATCGGAGTTCAACAGTTATTACAAACCATAGTTCGGAATTCAAAAGCGGAAGCAACATAGTTTTAAACATAAGTTCTTAGTTCACAATACGGTGCCGATGCCTGATCAGTCCACAAAAGCATCAGGAAAGGATAAGAGATGACCATGCCCATGGTCTAGTCATCACCCGCGACGGGGTACAGACAGTTCTTGCAATAGCCGTAGAAGCATTGCCCATCTGCAACAACAAGGGATAAAACCCTAAGTACAAGAAGGTACTCAGCTAGACTTACCCGTCATAAACCAGAAATAAGGTTACACCAAGGAGTATGCAAGGCTGTATCTGGGGTTGGCCATACTTACCTTTTTGCATAAAAGCATTTTATTATTAAATAATCATCATTAGAGTATGAACCTGATTAACTAGATTGGCACCTGATCTAGAGCAAGCACTTGACTACTTATTCAAGCAAGAGTGACTATTTCATCAATAGCCTTTCAGATTCAGTACCATAACCATCTTTAGATCCATAAGTTACTACGGTAACACATGCCCAGTCAAGTTACTCACTGTCCAGGAGCGATGACGATTATAATCGATTCCTACCCAGCTGGGGATAAAAATGTCGCACACTCGCCCGATCACACCTTGCCAGGCAGCCGTCGGCGACCAATTCCGGAAATTCGAGAACACAACGCGCGGGACGGTCATGGGCCCTTCTACACCGGGGGTTATCTCAATGCCAGGTCGCTCAAGCTATAACTGCCCACGGTCATGTCAGGTCAATCAGGCCCTGCCTGTCCACGGACCATGCCAGGTTGCTCAGAATAGTTGCCCATGGTACATTTAAGGCCCTGGGTGTTAGGCGTCAACATCTCCATCACCAGCTCGAATAGCCCTACTCGGCTTCACGGGAGGTACTCAAACCTACTCCGTTAAGTGATTGACGCGTTCAAAATGACTGAGGTGTGCCTTCGTCGGGTCCTAATCGACACAAACGGGAGGCTACTAGCACATAAAACCCATGTCCTGCTGCTCCTACATCCCGCCCGGTCTCAGATTAATTATTACATGGTTATCTCCATGATAGCACCAGGCTAGTCATGATCAGTATCCACCTATAAGCGGGAGACAGGAAATCACCCGACTTTTACCGGTCTAAGCAGAGCTAAGCATACAACCGAGCCTAGACCTAACAGGGATAGCAAGACAGTAATTATGGGTGGACAAGGATAAGTATGTAATGCATGAACGGTATCATTCAACTCCTATAACCTAATGCAACAAGCATATCAAGTTAATTTCGTAATTGCATTTGCAAACCGTAGGAGTGGGATGCTCCGGGGCTTGCCTCTTTCAAAGTCGGAGGGTCGATGATCGCGGCACCCAGGCAGGTCCTCGACGTCTCCTTCTTCGATCCTCTCGTCCTGGGTCTCCTCCGGTGGCTGCGGGTTCTGGACCTCCACTACCGATCCTGTATGATGCATAACACGCATGAATATATAATGAATGCACATGGGATGCATTGCAATCACATAGGACAAGATAACTCAGGAGATAAGCACATGTCATCGACTTCATTTTCTTCAACAAGGCAGTCAACATCATCCTATTATCACTTAACTACGGCTACCATTTAAGCATTTTATTTAGCCTAGAACAGCAACTCTCAGATAACAATCTCAGAAAAATCTACATAACTTACTGGAGGTTGACAGCATGCAATCTAGCCTCCTGTCCAAATTTCAAACCATTTGGACTTAAACACTATCCTCTATGAAAAAGACAATTTCTACCATGAAAAGATGCTTTGAACTACATACCCTAGCAAAAAGTGTCAAACAACAGATTTCCCATTTTTCTACTAAGCTTCTTAGCACAAGAGCTGTGTACAAAAATTATCAGGCCCAAACTTCTCATATTTTAATTACTACCAATTATATAAGAAAACAACATTTCATCATTTTAATTGCTACTGCCAAACTATTTCACAGAACAACTCCATATCAAATTTTTCCCAGCAACTATTCATCAATACAAACCTAACAAAATAAGAATCACATTTTTCTAAGCAATCCACAGTTTACTATGCATTTAACAAGATTTCAGCCTAAACATAAATTAAATATAACTTACACATAAATTTATCACAAACTGGGCTCATTACATTTTTCATGCATAGAACTCATTACAACAAACTTAACAAAACTTGTTTCACCTTTTTAGCAACTACAGAATGCAAGATATGAATTAAACAAGCTAATCAAGCATTTCTGAAAACTATTTAAACAAAACCCTGAAAAACTCTTTACCCTAAACTGCTACACGCACCCAAACTACTGCACCCGAGACACTGACAGCCGGGACCCGAGCCACTGAGTTGCGGGACCCCGGTCAAACCGGCCCCACTTGTAAGCCACACAGAAGCAGGGGAAGGGTTGACCGCGGCAGAGCTCGCCGGCGGTGACCTTTCCGGCGAAACGGACATCACCACTCTACTCCTCTCCTACTTCCGCATCCGACGGTATCACTCTCTAGCCCAGCACATGCACGGATCGAGCTCGCCGTCGACGATGGCGGACACGATGGCGCGGCCATGCTACGCCGGCCGGCTCCGGCCATCCCAAGCTAAACCGACTCCCGATTTCTACTCCGGCGACCTTCGCAACCCTAACCCGAGGCTCAGAAGCCAGGGTTCTCACTCCGAGCACCCGTGACCATGGCCATGCCGACTCCGGCAACCATGGCGAGCGGCGGACGGTGGCGTACCGTCACTACCAAACCCTAATCGGGCAAACCGATTTCCCCTTCTATTTCCGCAGACCTCACCGACTCTAGAACGGGGGCTAGGGCAACACGAAACCACGGGAAGGAGGCCGGCCATGGCGAACCGAGCTCGACGGTCATGGCAGCTATGGCAGCGGCTCATCCCGGGGCCTGCCTAGGGTTTCCTACGGGGCGCTAAGGGTAGCAAGAGTTGCGGGGGCTCACAGCGAAGCTTTGTGGGTGGTTGGGCTTGCGGCGAGGCGGCCGGACGGCGGTGAACGGCGCGGTGCTTGCTTTTCCTCCCCTTTCTGCCCGAGCGCCGGCGGGAGCGAGAGAGACAGAATGGATGGAAGTGGAGCGGCTTGGCTGTGCAAGTGCAAGCGGGCGGCTTGTGCCCGCCACGCCGCGCGCGGACGCGGGCTCGCCAGGCGTCCGACGCCACGCGACGGCCAAGCTCTGGCGCGGTCGGCCACGACCACGGCCGATTCAAACTGAATCGCCGGATTCAGGCACTGATGGCCGACTGACGGCCGATTTTTGGATGCGATTATCTCCTAATCCACTCGATGAAATGCTAAACCACTTGCTCCATTCATTAGAGCTACATGCCGACTACAACTTTGGTTACAAGTTCCAGCTTTGGTTCGGCCTGGAATGCTCTCACGAAAGCCCCAAAGATCACTCAGCGAAACTGATTCGGCAGTTATGACTTAGAAGAATTTTTCTAAGTCAAATCTCCCCCATTTTTGCCTTGTGGGTCCTAAACACCTTGTTAAACCCATTTTCATGAGTTGGCCCTTAAACAACTTTTGTTCTACTCTAAAATCTACACACTTTTGGTTAAGGGCTCACAGCCATGCAAAGCTTCTATCAAGGAGGTCTTAGTTAGTCAAACAAAAGGACTCCTAGGGCTCTATTAAGGCAACTAGGGTCAGAGACTTGGTTAGCCCTAATGACCAACACAAACCTAGCTTCATTTGACTCCTCAACAAGGTTCAACTACTTAGGAGACTCAAACACTCCAAAAACAAGTCAAACAAGCATCACACCAAGCATAACATTACAAGCCAACACATGAAATGACACTTCACAAAAAAGAATGCAACATGTGATGATGATGCTTATGCTCATGAGATGTCAAGTTATGCATTTAGGGTTGCTTAACACCAGGGGTGTTACAGAAGGTTTGCCGATCGAGGTTGGGAACGTGCTGGAGAAGAAGAATACCGCGAATATGTTTGGCAGAAAGGACAGTGGTGTCCACCAAGATTGAGGAAAAGCCAGAGAAGAAGAGTGCAACGCCTAAGGAACAGGGAGTTGGCACAAGCAGGCGTCAAAACATAGCAGATTTGGCGTCCTAAAGAAAAGCCTAATGAAAGTGATCATTCGGCTGATGCATGCATGGCATTCTTTCTTCCATCAGAATTCATAGCTCGCGAAAATCAAGATGTCCAAGAAGAAATGTATTCAGATTTTGACGAAGAAGAATTCCAAGATCTATTAGCTCAGCTTGTTTTGGCTCAACGGGCAGTTTTTGATAAACCAGCTAAGCACCAACACTTGAGGCCACTTTATATGAGGGGGTATGTCAATGGCAAGCCACTAACCAAAATGTTTATTGATGGAGGAGCTGCCTTGAATATCATGCCATATACTACCTTCAGGAAACTTGGGATGACAAGTGAAGAATTATTGAAGACTGACATGGTGTTGAGGGACTTTGCTGGCAATTCTTCTGATACTCGAGGAGCAGTTCATGTTGAGTTGACGATCGGGTCAAAGACTTTGATTACTACTTTCTTCGTCATTGATGGCAAGGGGGCATAAAGTTTGCTTTTAGGAAGAGATTGGATACATGCAAACTGCTGTGTTCCGTCAACTATGCATCAATTCCTCGTCCAGTGGATTGGAGAAGACGTCGAAATTGTCCATGCTGATGATTCGGTGAGTGTCGCTAATACAGAGCCCATCTATTGAGAGTATGATGGCGTTGAGTGCTTCTCTGGAAGAGTTTGGGAAGTAGGTCCTATGAATGTTTTTTACAAGGACCAACAACCGATTCAAACGATCGGCTCTCAGAGCAATTTTTGAATAAGTAATCCAAATGGTGGTAATGGAGGAAAGTCGGGACCCAATTTCATGTCGGCTGAGGAATAAAGTGTTGGTGATGAAGCCGAAACAAGACCAATATATGCAAGTTTGATCCGAATTATAATTGATAAACCTTTTGAAAGGTTTCTGCCTATTTCTCCGTTGCCGAAACTAAAGAAGGATCAAAAGTTCACATGAAGTGACGTACAACAGAAAACTATTGATGAAATTGAAGAATATATGAAGGCACTTTACCGACTTGGTAGATTTGTTCAAGTTGTACGTGGCGGCCGATAGCCTAATGATAGGATCGGCCCTTATAAAAAATTTAGAGAAAAGAGAAAGAGTAATAGCTTGCTTTAGCCGAAAATGTTAAACCCAGACGGGTACTCGGCTGTGAATTTTTTTTTGATCGTATATGTGTTGCTTATGAACCAAGCTTCGGCGCCACTTGTTAAGAGCCGAACGCATAGAAGCAGATTCAGGAATGTTTGTTTACAGAAATAGCCGATGTAAAGCATCGTCTTTAGCAGAAAAATGCTCTAATGATTTGGAATATAGCTGATATTATTTATATCGCTTTTAGCACAAAAAATGTTCATAATCCTGGTGATCCTGGCATTTTTTTCAAATAGCAGGTTTATCGGGAGAAGGAAAAGGTGAAGTGCAGTAAATAGGATGCCGGGTGACATGATATGTCAGAGCAAGATCTATTTGGTTAAGATGACATCATGCGTTCGGGAGACGTTTCTCTGAAGAAGTGTTGTGATCGGGAAAATACAAATAGACATTGTTCAGAGAAGAGACAAACTTCATATGTTCGTTTGCAGATCTGTCCTAGAACAAACTACCGTTGGAATAATTTGTTCAGAACAGACTGCGGATCAGCATGATCATCATAAACTTCAAAGTCTTCAGTTTCATCTGGGTATCCATCTGCTAAGCCGACCGGTAGAGAGTAGTCCTCTTTGGTCCAAGAGCTCATTGCCGCTAGCCCAAGGGAGACCCCAGCATGTACACCTTGAACGACGACCTGATCTATGCGGTCATCCACAGCATCAAGACGAGATTCACCTGAATCCCCATGAGCATTCACCTTGATGGCGATTTTGTTCACTGCCATTTTTGGACAGTCATTCTCTGCAGAAAGGGCTAGCAGGAGGAAGGGATGCGTCAGGCAAGGCAAGCTCAACCAGAAGAAGAGGACCAAGGTTTCATTAACCTGTAATGATGCTACAGAGCTATTTCCGTTGGTCTGCCCATTCAGCTTCCTCAGTGCCATGCTTCTTAGATACATTTTCCGATTCCTCCTGGCCTTATTGTGACAGAACCGACCAATTTGCACCAGATTAAGCACTGAAACCTCCGCTTAACGCAAAGATCCTCAAGTACTTAAGCTCGTACAAACCCGGTAGTCCGGAAATCTCGAAGGATTTCAAATCATTCAACAACATCCAGCCAAGATCGTACTAGTTCAGTGAACATGCTCATAGATTACCACACAGTTGCACATAGTTCAAATTACATCGGAGTTCAACAGTTATTACAAACCATAGTTTAACAGAAGTAGCGGAAGCAACATAGTCTTTAAACATAAGTTTTGGATTGTTCAAAATACAGTGCCATCAATTGACCAGGTCCGCAAAAGCAACAGATGAGATAAGTGGCGACCATGCCCTTGGTCTAGTCATCGCCCGGGACGGGATACAGACAGTTCTCGCAATAGCCGAAGAAGCACTGCCCATCTGCAACAACAAAGGGATAGCACCCTGAGTACGAGAAGGTACTCAGCTAGACTTACCCATCGAAAAACCAGAAATAACCGACACCAAGGAGTATGCAAGGCTGTATCTGGGGTTGGCCATACTTACCTTTGTGCGCAAAAGCATTTTATTATTAGATAATCATCTGTTGAGGGTAAGCAGTCAATTTTATGTAATCAACCTGATTAACTAGATTTGCACCTGATCTAGAGCAAACACTTGACTACTTAATCAAGCAAGAGTGACTATTTCATCAATAGCCTTTCAGATTCAACATCATAACCATCATTAATTCCATAAGTTACTACGATAACACATGCTCAGTCAAGTTACTCACTAACCAGGAGCGATGGCGATTATAATCGATTCCTACCAGCTGGGGATAAAATGTCGCACACTCGCCCGATCACACCTTGCCAGGCGGCCGTTGGCGACCAATTCAGGAGGTTCGAGAACCCAATTCGCGGGACGGCCATGGGCCCTTCTACACCGGGGGTTATCTCAATGCCACGTCGCTCAAGCTATTAAATGCCCACGGTCATGCCAGGTCGATCAAGCCTTGCCTGCCCTCGGACCATGCCAGGTCGATCAGAATAGTTGCCCACTGTACATATAAGGCCCTGGGTGTTAGGCGTCAACATCTCCATCACCGGCTCGAAAAACCTTACTCGGCTTCACGGGAGGTACCCGCACCTGCTCCGTTAAGTGATTGACGCGTTCAAAATGACTGAGGTGTGCCTTCGTCGGGTCCTAATTGACATAGACGAGAGACTACTAGCACACAAAACCCATGTCCTGCTGCTCCTACATCCCGCCCGGTCTCAATTTAATTATCACTTGGTTATCTCCATGATAGCACCAGGCTAAACATGATCAGTATCCACCTATATGCGGGAGACAGGAAATCACCCGACTTTTACCGGTCTAGGCAGGGCTAAGCATAAACGAACCTAGACTTAACAGGGATAACAAGATATAATTGCAGGTGGACAAGGATAAGTAAATAATGCATCAACGGTATCATTCAACTCCTATAACCTAATGCAACAATCATATCAGGTTAATTGTAAAGCATTTGCAAACCGTAGGAGTTAGAATGCTCCGGGGCTTGCCTCGCTCAAAGTCTGAAGGGCAGTGATCGCGGCACTCCGGCAGCTCTTCAACGTCTCCTCCTGGGATCTTCTCTTCCGGCGTCTCCTCCCAATACTGCTCCTCGAGTGACGGATCCTGAACTTCCACTACCGACCCTGCATGATGCATGACATGTATAAATAACCCGAATGCACGGGGGATGCATGGTGATGCAACACGAAGTAACAATTCAGGAGATAAGCACATGTCATCTACTACTACTCAACCACCTAATTTAACATAACTAACTTACTACGTCCTATTGTCACCACATCAAGGTTTGTTTAACGGGTTTACTATCCTCTAATCAGAGCTAGACTAACCCTAATTAAACAAGCCTATAACAGCAACCCATCCTAGACAGCTTGGAAAAACTCTACAAAAATTACTGGAGATTAACAACACTTAATCTAATCCCCTGTCCAAATTTCACCACATTTGGACCTAGACTCCACCCCCTATGAAAAAGACAAATTCTATCATGAAAAGGTGCTTTGAACTACACATCCTATCACAAAGTGTCAAACAACAGGTTTCATAATTTTCTTCTGAACTTCTAATCACAAGAGCAGTCAGCAAAATTTACCAAGTCCATACTCTTCATATTTTGAATTACTACAAAATAAACAAGAAAGCAGCATTTAAACATTTTAATTACTACTGCCCAATTATTTCGCAGAACAACCTCATATAATATTTTTCTCTGAAACTACACATTCATACAAACCTAACAAAATTGGAATCACATTTTTCTGACTTATACATAATTAGTTATGCATTTTTCAAGTTAACAGCACTTTTCTAACTTAAGTAAATCTACACATAAAAATATCACCAATAATGCATTTAACATTTTTCACAGGTAGGTCTAAACATGCAGAGCACAACAAAATTTGTTTCACCAGATTTGGACATAAAATGAGCCTTGAACACATTTTAGAAGCCTTTAAACCATTTGTGCAAAAACTGGGTTAAAGAAAAACTAAATCTAAAACACTACGGATACGCAACGTAACTCAGCCGAGACCCAACGCTACGCAGCCGAGGCTTAGCAAAACTGCCACGCACACCCTGCACTCCCGAGCCTCACTGCACACAGACTTCCCTTTTCTCTCGTACTCACTCTTTCTCTGTCGGTCGAGGCCCACTAGACAGGCGACCAAGTTACTGAGGCCAGGCTCGGCAGGTTACCGCGCGAGGCCAGGCTCGGGAGTCAACGGCGGACTTTGGCGCCGTCGCTGTTGACCGGCCCTAGCTCACCGGTGGCGAGGCTTTTGGTCACGCCGAGGCCAGCACTGGACGCGGGTTTGCGAGACGAACACGACTGACTGACTTGCCGAGCCAGAGGAATACCGGAGCAAGCTCGACGGCAGCCATGGCGGAGTGGCGGCTCTGCGACGCGTCGGCGAAGCTCATCCCGGTGAGGTTGAGGCCCGGTGAGACCAGCACTAGCTTAAGCAAGTCCTAAGCGACCTATTAAGGCGACTTTTGAGCCTTGGCAACCTCGGCATTGCTCGGCGCCATGCGCGGCGACGATCCGCGGCGGTCACGGCGGCGACTGGACCCTGCTCCGGCAAACACAAGGCACGAGAGAGGTCTCCATCTGACCCTAAGTTACTATGGAGGTTGGGAAGGTAGGAACTGGGCTCGGATTGTGATGGTTTGGCCGGAGATGGCCGGTCCACGGTAGGGTCATGGCGGCGGCCATGGCGGAAGCTTGAGGATGGCATCCGCTGTTCCGGCGGCTAGAAGGGGATAGAGAAGAAACCAACCCTTGCCGGAGAAAGAGGAGATCAGGACGGAGAAACTGGCGAGAGGAAATGGACGGCGGCGCACGATGGAGCGAAAAATTGCTCGCCGGAGTACGGCGGGCGGCGGCGTGGAGCACTGGTGAAGATGGAGCGAAGCAGAGCGAGTGAGAGAGCGAGCGAGTGAGTGAGCGTGCGGAGCACGAGCGCGGAGCGGAGAGGATGCAAATGAGCAGGAGGGCGTAGGTGCGTTGCACCTGGCCAGTTCCCGTCGGGGAGGAGCTCCCGACCGGCGCGGCGGCGTCAGGCATCGCGCGACACGCGGCGGGCGAGGACGGGGTGCATGGAGCGACGTGGCGCTTGCTGCGCAAACCACGGGCGGTGATGACGGTGGTTTGGCCGGCCGGCGAGGTGGTCTCGCGGCGGCGGGCGGTTTCTGCCGGCGTGGAGGGAGCTGCGTGCGCGCGGGAAGAAGAAGGAGAGGCTGACAGGCCGGGCCCACTTGGGTTAAACTAATGAGGTTTGATTAAAAACTTTGATGCTCCATAACTTCCAAAGTAAGCCGAATTAGGAAAAGGTCCTAAAAGCAAAGTTGCTTAGAATTTTGTAAGGAACAAATCATCTTTAAGGCTCGAGTCCAAATTCTACTTAGAAAAAGAAATTTACTTCTAATCCAATATTCTAATGCAAGAAATCACATTTTAACCACTTTTTCTGAGAAAGTGCTTTTAAACAAAGTTGCTCCTTTCATCAAGATCTACAACTTTGTTTTAAGGCACTAAGTCAGAAACAGAAAGCAAAACAAGGTTACACTAGAGACTATGCAAGGACTTAAGCACTTATTCAAACATATGCATATGAAATGATGAGATGCTATGCTTATGCCATGACAAATTATGCAGTTTAAGGAATGCTTAACACCGAGGGTGTTACAGCCCTCCCCTCCTTAAAAGAATCTCATCCCGAGATTTGGGTTACTAACCAGTCTTTATAAAATTGTGGATATACTTCGTTAAGATAGTCTTCGGTTTCCCATGTGGCATCCCGGTCGTCCTGTTCACTCCAAGACACTTTATATTGCTTCAAGATTCTTCCGCGAGTTACTCTTTCTTTCTCATCGAGTACTCGATATGGCTTCACCGAGTAAGTATGGTCGGATTGTAACTTGATATTGGTCGGTTGTACTTCCTCTTCTGGAACTCGAAGACATTTCTTTAATTGTGACACATGGAATACAGGGAATATAACCTTTAAATGTTCAGGCAACTGTAATTGATAAGCTACTTCTCCCCTCCTTTCCGTTATCCTGTAGGGTCCCACAAACCTTGGCGCTAACTTTCTTTTCACGCCAAAACGTCTAACACCTTTCATGGGTGATACTTTTAAATACACATAGTCACCTACTTTGAACTCAAGTGGTCTTCTTCGCTTATCGGCATAGCTTTTCTGTCGGGACTGTGCTGGTGCGATATGTTGTTGAATTATTCTAACTTGTTCTTCTGCTTCCCTAACAAAGTCAATCCCATAATAGCGACGCTCTCCTGGTTCAACCCAACTTATTGGTGTTCTACATCTTCTGCCATACAGAGCTTCGAAAGGTACCATATGAATGCTTTCTTGATAACTGTTGTTGTAAGCAAATTCTGCTAATGGCAACCACTTCTCCCAAGATCCCTTCGCTGATATTACACATGCTCTCAACATATCCTCTAAAACCTGATTCACTCTTTCAGTTTGCCCTGAAGTCTGGGGATGGTAAGCTGAACTATGGATTAACTTAGTACCTAATTCCTTTTGCAGTTTCTCCCAGAACGGCGCAGTAAATTGTGTTCCACGATCCGAAACTATGACTTTGGGTATACCATGCAATCGGACAATCTGATTGATATAGATCTCCGCATAATCCGGTGCTCGATAACAGGTTTTAACTGGTATAAAATGAGCGGTCTTGATGAGACGGTCAACTATTACCCATATTGAATCATTTCCCTTCTCAGTGGTGGGCAACCCGGTGATAAAATCCATACTCACTTCTTCCCACTTCCATTCAGGTACTCATAAAGGTTGAAGTGTTCCGGCTGGCTTCAGGTGAATAGCCTTCACCCGACAACACGTGTCGCATCTGGCTACATATGCGGCAATTTCCTTCTTCATTTTGGTCCACTAAAATCTTGGACGCAAATCTTGATACATCTTAGTGCTTCCGGGATGAATAGATAACTTAGAGAGATGGGCCTCATCCATAATCCGGTTTTTGAGTTCTCTGTTCTTGGGTACCACTAAGCGCTGGTCAAACCATAACACTCCTTTATCATCCATTCGGAAATGCTTTACTGGCTCAGTAGCAGTTTTCAGCCTCTCTTTAATATGATAAATTCCCTTATCCGTTTTCTGCTCTTCAAGTATCTGATTAACCAGAGTGCTCTGTAGTTCAATGTGATGTAGAATTACAGGGTGTACAAGATTAAACTCATCTTCCGACCGTAACCTCAAGTTGTTGCAGTGTGATTTCCGACTTAGAGCATCGGCAACCACATTTGCTTTTCCCAGGTGATAATGTATCTGCAGATTGTAATCCTTGATTAACTCAAGCCATCTTCTCTGCCTCATATTCAGCTCCGGTTGAGTGAAGATATACTTGAGACTCTTATGATCGGTGTACATGTTGCAGACATTTTCAAGCAAATAGTGCCTCCAAATTTTCAGAGCGTGCACCACAGCAGCTAATTCCAAATCATGCGTAGGATAATTTACCTCATGTTTTCTTAACTGACGTGAAACATAAGCAATCACCCTGCCTTCTTGCATAAGAACACAGCCTAAGCCAACCTTCGATGCGTCGCAAAAGACATCAAACGGCTTCTCAATATCGGGTTGAGCTAAGACAGGAGCTGTGGTCAACAGTTTCCGCAAGGTACGAAAAGCTGTTTCACACTCCTCTGTCCACTCAAACTTTTGGTCCTTCTGTAACAAGCTTGTCATTGGTTTTGCAATCTTAGAGAAGTCAGGAATGAATCGGCGATAATATCCTGCTAAACCGAGAAAACTCCGGATTTCACCAACTGAAGTTGGAGCTTCCCAATCCATTACTTCTTGGACCTTACTAGGATCTACAGAAATTCCTTCTTCTGACAGAATGTGACCAAGAAATTGTACTTGCTTCAACCAAAACTCACATTTGCTAAACTTGGCATAAAGTTTATGCTCTCGTAGCCTCGTCAAAACAATCCTCAAATGTTCTGCGTGATTATCTGGGTTCTCCGAATATACCAAAATGTCATCAATGAACACCACTACAAACTTAGCCAGCTCTGGCATGAACACCGAGTTCATCAAACTCATAAAGTAAGCTGGAGCATTTGTCAATCCAAAAGACATGACCAAATACTTATACAACCCATATCTGGTGGAAAAAGTAGTCTTTGGAATATCTTGTGGCCTAATCCTGATCTGGTGATAACCTGATCTCAAATCGATCTTGGAAAATACCTTGGCTCTGGATAACTGATCAAACAAAATGTCTATCCGTGGCAACGGATACTTATTTTTAACGGTCACGGCATTGAGTGGTCGATAATCCACAAACATCCGTAGAGACTTGTCCTTCTTCTTGACAAACCATGCGGGACATCCCCATTCTGACACACTAGGTTGAATAAATCCTTTATCCAAAAGCTCCTTAATCTGTGTTTTGAGTTCAGCTAACTCGTTGGGCGGCATACGATAAGGTCTTCTCGAGATCGGTGCAGTTCCAGGTAATAGCTCAATGGCAAACTCCACTGCCCGCTTGGGCGGTAAACCCGGCAATTCATCAGGAAAGACATCTGGAAAATCCCGAACAACTGGAATTTTTGACAGGTCTTCTATAGATAAGGTGCAAGATAGGTCGACAAAATCAGCACCTCGAGGAAGAGAGATGCGTAGCTTTGTGTTGGTCCTTTTATCAGATAAGGTAAGAGTTCTATTTGTAGTGTCTAACACCGCATTCCATATACTCATCCAACTCATACCTAGGACTACATCCATACTGAGTCCTGGCAAAACTACTAAATTGGCTCCAAATTTGTGCCCTCCAATGTCGATGGTTGCATTACAAACCATCTGCCTAGATAACACACTACTCCCCACGGAGCTTACTCAAAACCCATAATCCATCTCAGACATTTCTTGGTTATGCTTTTGTGCAAATGCTTTGCTCATGAACGAATGTGATGATCCAGTATCAAACAAAACAACTGCAGGATGATGGTTAACAAGACACATACCGGCAGTCACGGGTTCTCCAGCACGAGCTTCTTCAATGGTCATGTTGTGCAGGCGTGCGGGGTAACTAGCCTGTTGCTTCTTTGGGTGGGGGCAATATCTTGCGAAGTGCCCCTCTTGGTTGCAATTGTAACACGGCCCACGAACTGAAGGTTTTCCTCCGGTCGAGCTGCCCTAACCTCCATGAGCTTGACTAGCGGCTACTTTGTATGGCCTCTGATTACGCTGAGCTTGCGGCTGATTCTTCTTTTGCGGCGGCCTGAAACGTGCCCCCGGCGCTGGTGGTCGATACTGGTTACGCTGAGCTGGTGGTCCTCTAGGTTGGGACGGTCCTGAATCAAAGGTCCTCTTCCGGGCCTTACTTGGAGCATGCTTGTTGTTATGACCCTCTTGAATCAGGCAGTCACTTATGAAGTCATTGAAAATGGTACGGGAAGATGTACCCACTGACTTTCCCATTTTAGTGTTCAAGCCTCTCTTGAAACTAGCAATCTTCTTAGCATCTGTGTCGACGAAGTCTGGAACATATCGAGACAGCGAGTTGAACAAGTGATGATATTCCGTGACAGACCGGGTTCCTTGGGTTAGATTCATGAACTCTGCCACCTTCATCTGAGTCAAGCCTGGCGGAATGTAATGTCCTCGAACAGCATCAGTGAATACCCTCCAGGTGATAGGAACATTGGCAGGATAGGTGGTACGATGATGTCCCCACCAAATCCCGGCTGGTCCCTGCAACTGATGCACGGCGTATTCTGCTTTAAGCTCCTCCGTAAGCCTAAGCAAATGAAACTTTTGCTCTAGGGTATGCAGCCATTCCTCTGCTTCCAACGGTTCAGTGGCTTCCTTGAAAATTGGCGGCCTTGTGTCCAGAAAATCCTTGAACGAGCTGTACTGACTCGGCTCAGGGCGTTGATGGTTATTCGCCAAATTCTCTCGCAGCAAAGCTTCGATGTTGCGTTGACTTCCAAGAAATTGAGCAAAAAGCTGCTCAGCCGTCGGTGGTGGAGGAGGCGGTGGATTGCGGTTCTCCCTGCTATCATCATTACCCCCACTACCACCTGCTCCACTGTGAGTCATCGTCATCTGCATGCAGTGATAGCAATATTTATTACATGACATTGCCATTATTGCGGAGAATAATAAATCATGCCAACGGAAATTATTCAGAAAACGAATTCGCCAAACAATTGCAGAGGCATAATAAATCTCGATCCACATCGCATCATCACATAATGAGATTGCTTAATACATATCATGCAACAGTCAACATAAAAACATCCATAGGTGCCCATACATACGAGACTTTCAAAGGTTTTGCGCCACACGCGCACAGGTCCATCACACAACCTTACATCCACATGATAACCCCAAAAGATCAAGCGCTAGGACATGAGACAAGATCACTACGCGCTAGCACTAACTAGTCTACTCCCTAATGGCACCATCGTCATCATCATTGTCGTCATCATCATCACTCGAGATGTCCGAAGAACCACTGGACGAAGCATGAGAATCCGGGTCCTCCTGAGGAAGGATAGGGTTCCTCTCATTCTCACGGCGATGAATCTCCTCATGCAGGCGGTCATTGTAGTCCTGGAGATGATGAAGTTGTAGCTACAAATCTCCCACCTGTAGCCTGAGAAGCCTGTTCTACTCCGTCGCGCGCATACCCTCGAGACAAACACCACGTAGCGACTCCTCGGTCTCGGCCATGATGGTGGATAAGAAGGTCGTCATCCCCTGCTGGTCTCTCAGCTGCTGTGCTGTCTCCTGCTCTCTCTGACGAGCTTGGTCTCTCTCAACGGTCATGTGGGCTAGCTGGGTGGTAAGAAGGTCGATCTCTGTAGCATGCTCTTCCTGCCTGCGATGTTGTGCGGCCATCTCCTCACTAAGAACATGGTCCAGATGGTCGTAGCTACGTGACAAGCACCCATAGGTAGCCATGAGTGCAGCCATAGCACTCCCAGCTGGTCATGCGCAGTGCTCTCGCTCCCAGGAGCTGCCCTCAAGCACAGTGGCACCAGCCTGTCGCCACACCGACTGGTAAGGGTCCGCCGTAGGAAAGATGCTAGCAGTGGCTTGCGCAACCACCTCCGGGTGATCCTCCATAATGTCCCGAAGAACAGTATAGGCAACCCTGTTAGCTCTGTCCCACGGGGTCCTACCCTGTAGTGCGAAGACCCGGCGGCACCATACATGATCCTGCGGATCACGGCTGGGCACGTCCACCTCAACTTTGTATACATGGCGATCCTCGGAAAGCTGGACACGATGCCAATCATATTGTGGTTCCTGGCCCTCTGGGTATCCCACCAAGTGCAGAACTCTCCATAGGATAGTGGGCATGCCAAACTCCCCTAGAAAATCCTCTGATCCCTCATCGGTCCATGGCCCCAGCATGTAGTTAGGCCTCTTGCCTCCCGTGGACTTGCGAGCAGTGCGCTTGGTGCGTGCCATCTGTAAGAAGTTTATCCACACAGTTTTTAATTAGTTGAGAACAACTTTTATTTAAAGAAACAGGACTAATAATCATAAGGAAGGAAGGAAGATTAATGCAAAATTATATGATCATGATGCATGTACGCAACGTACGTCCTCACTGACTATCAATCTAACGGCTAGACGGTGGCATACACGTTCACTCATAGCGTTAACTAGACGTACTATACGTTCGCAAGTTAGCATACCTGCAGAAAATTCATTTCAGCCCTGCCCACAGTTTGAATATCATGCATTGCTAAAATTAAATCTAATACTGTCTTAGGTGCACACCCAGTATACACGTAAGTAGTATATGCACCCATCAGAAAAGTATTACTCCCACAATCAATACTTTCACATATACTTGTGTATAACAGGTATACATGTTAGTATCATTCAAGCACTCCCCTAGATCGGCGGTTGTCCAATCATGCTCTCACAACTCACTTATTACCTTGGCGTAGAGGCAATTGATCCATACATTACTATTCCGAAGAATAGCACCCATACAATTTCACCCTTGCCGTATGGACGACAGAAATAACAGAATTTAAATATGATGCACAACCCCCAAGTTAGTACTTAAATAGCCACCTAAGTTCCTACTGGGCATAAGGACTTGATCACTGGCACACCTTAGCTTAAATTCTTAAGATTTTCCAAATCTTAATATAACCATGAGTTGGCAAATACAGCTTTATTATTTGCAAAATACTATTTTGAAAATACACCTATGAACAGTAACACTGAACCATGCTCCGATGCCAGCTGTGACAGAACCGACCAATTTACACCAGATTAAGCACTGAAACCTCCGCTTAACGCAAAGATCCTCAAGTACTTAAGCTCGTACAAACCCGGTAGTCCGGAAATCTCGAAGGATTTCAAATCATTCAACAACATCCAGCCAAGATCGTACTAGTTCAGTGAACATGCTCACAGATTACCACACAGTTGCACATAGTTCAAATTACATCGGAGTTCAACAGTTATTACAAACCATAGTTTAACAGAAGTAGCAGAAGCAACATAGTCTTTAAACATAAGTTTTGGATTGTTCAAAATACAGTGCCATCAATTGACCAGGTCCGCAAAAGCAACAGATGAGATAAGTGGCGACCATGCCCTTGGTCTAGTCATCGCCTGGGACGGGATAGAGACAGTTCTCGCAATAGCCATAGAAGCATTGCCCATCTGCAACAACAAAGGGATAGCACCCTGAGTACGAGAAGGTACTCAGCTAGACTTACCCGTCGAAAAACCAGAAATAACCGACACCAAGGAGTATGCAAGGCTGTATCTGGGGTTGGCCATACTTACCTTTGTGCGCAAAAGCATTTTATTATTAGATAATCATCTGTTGACGGTAAGCAGTCAATTTTATGTAATCAACCTGATTAACTAGATTTGCACCTGATCTAGAGCAAACACTTGACTACTTAATCAAGCAAGAGTGACTATTTCATCAATAGCCATTCAGATTCAACATCATAACCATCATTAATTCCATAAGTTACTACGGTAACACATGCTCAGTCAAGTTACTCACTAACCAGGAGCGATGACGATTATAATCGATTCCTACCAGCTGGGGATAAAATATCGCACACTCGCCCGATCACACCTTGCCAGGCGGCCGTTGGCGACCAATTCAGGAGGTTCGAGAACCCAATTCGCGGGACGGCCATGGACCCTTCTACACCGGGGGTTATCTCAATGCCAGGTCGCTCAAGCTATTAACTGCCCACGGTCATGCCAGGTCGATCACGCCTTGCCTGCCCTCGGACCATGCCAGGTCGATCAGAATAGTTGCCCATGGTACATATAAGGCCCTAGGTGTTAGGCGTCAACATCTCCATCACCGGCTCGAAAAACCTTACTCGGCTTCACGGGAGGTACCCGCACCTGCTCCGTTAAGTGATTGACGCGTTCAAAATGACTGAGGTGTGCCTTCGTCGGGTCCTAATCGACACAGACGGGAGACTACTAGCACACAAAACCCATGTCCTGCTGCTCCTACATCCCGCCCGGTCTCAATTTAATTATTACTTGGTTATCTCCATGATAGCACCAGGCTAAACATGATCAGTATCCACCTATATGCGGGAGACAGGAAATCACCCGACTTTTACCGGTCTAGGCAGGGCTAAGCATAAACGAACCTAGACTTAACAGGGATAACAAGATATAATTGCAGGTGGACAAGGATAAGTAAATAATGCATCAACGGTATCATTCAACTCCTATAACCTAATGCAACAATCATATCAGGTTAATTGTAAAGCATTTGCAAACCGTAAGAGTTAGAATGCTCCGGGGCTTGCCTCGCTCAAAGTCCGAAGGGCGGTGATCGCGGCACTCCGGCAGCTCTTCAACGTCTCCTCCTGGGATCTTCTCTTCCGGCGTCTCCTCCCGATACTGCTCCTCGAGTGACGGATCCTGAATTTCCACTACCGACCCTGCATGATGCATGACATGTATAAATAACACGAATGCACGGGGGATGCATGGTGATGCAACACGAAGTAATAATTCAGGAGATAAGCACATGTCATCTACTACTACTCAACCACCTAATTTAACATAACTAACTTACTACGTCCTGTTGTCACCACATCAAGGTTTGTTTAACGTGTTTACTATCCTCTAATCAGAGCTAGACTAACCCTAATTAAACAAGCCTATAACAGCAACCCATCCTAGGCAGCTTAGAAAAATTCTACAAAAATTACTGGAGATTAACAACACTTAATCTAATCCCCTGTCCAAATTTCACTCCATTTGGACCTAGACTCAACCCCCTATGAAAAAGACAAATTCTATCATGAAAAGGTGCTTTGAACTACACATCCTATCACAAAGTGTCAAACAACAGGTTTCATAATTTTCTTCTAAACTTCTTATCACAAGAGCAGTCAGCAAAATTTACCAAGTCCATACTCTTCATATTTTGAATTACTACAAAATAAACAAGAAAGCTGCATTTAAACATTTTAATTACTACTGCCCAATTATTTTGCAGAACAACCTCATATAATATTTTTCTCTGAAACTACACATTCATACAAACCTAACAAAATTGGAATCACATTTTTCTGGCTTAAACATAATTAGTTATGCATTTTTCAAGTTAACAACACTTTTCTAACTTAAGTAAATCTACACATAAAAATATCACCAATAATGCATTTAACATTTTTCACAGATAGGTCTAAACATGCAGAGCACAACAAAATTTGTTTCACCAGATTTGGACTTAAAATGAGCCTTGAACACATTTTAGAAGCCTTTAAACCATTTGTACAAAAACTGGGTTAAAGAAAAACTAAATCTAAAACACTACGGATACCCAACGTAACTCAGACGAGGCCCAACGCAACGCAGCCGAGGCTTAGCAAAACTGCCACGCACACTCGGCACTCCCGAGCCTCACTGCACACAGACTTCCCTTTTCTCTCGTACTCACTCTTTCTCTGTCGGTCGAGGCCCACTAGACAGGCGACCAAGTTACTGAGGCCAGGCTCGGCAGGTTACCGCGCGAGGCCAGGCTCGGCAGTCAACGGCGGACTTTGGCGCCGTCGCTGTTGACCGGCCCTAGCTCACCGGTGGCGAGGCTTTTGGTGACGCCGAGGCCAGCACTGGACGCGGGTTTGCGAGACGAACACGACTGACTGACTTGCCAAGCCAGAGGAATACCGGAGCAAGCTCGACGGCAGCCATGGCGGAGTGGCGGCTCTGCGACGCGTCGGCGAAGCTCATCCCGGTGAGGTTGAGGCCCGGTGAGACCAGCACTAGCTTAAGCAAGTCCTAAGCGACCTATTAAGGCGACTTTCGAGCCTTGGCAACCTCGGCATTGCTCGGCGCCATGCGCGGCGACGATCCGCGGCGGTCACGGCGGCGACTGGACCCTGCTCCGGCAAACACAAGGCACGAGAGAGGTCTCCATCTGACCCTAAGTTACTATGGAGGTTGGGAAGGTAGGAACTGGGCTCGGATTGTGATGGTTTGGCCGGAGATGGCCGGTCCACGGTAGGGTCATGGCGGCGGCCATGGCGGAAGCTTGAGGATGGCATCCGCTGTTCCGGCGGCTAGAAGGGGATAGAGAAGAAACCAACCCTTGCCGGAGAAAGAGGAGATCAGGGCGGAGAAACTGGCGAGAGGAAATGGACGGCGGCGCACGATGGAGCGAAAAATTGCTCGCCGGAGTACGGCGGGCGGCGGCGTGGAGCACTGGTGAAGATGGAGCGAAGCAGAGCGAGTGAGAGAGCGAGCGAGTGAGTGAGCGTGCGGAGTACGAGCGCGGAGCGGAGAGGATGCAAATGAGTAGGAGGGCGCAGGTGCGTTGCACCTGGCCAGTTCCCGTCGGGGAGGAGCTCCCGACCGGCGCGGCGGCGTCAGGCATCGCGCGACACGCGCCGGGCGAGGACGGGGTGCATGGAGCGACGTGGCGCTTGCAGCGCAAACCACGGGCGGTGATGATGGTGGTTTGGCCGGCCGGCGAGGCGGTCTCGCAGCGGCGGGCGGTTTCTACCGGCGCGGAGGGAGCTGCGTGCGCGCGGGAAGAAGAAGGAGAGGCTGACAGGCCGGGCCCACTAGGGTTAAACTAATGAGGTTTGGTTAAAAACTTTGATGCTCCATAACTTCCAAACTAAGCCGAATTAGGAAAAGGTTCTAAAAGCAAAGTTGCTTAGAATTTTGTAAGGAACAAATCATCTTTAAGGCTCGAGTCCAAATTCTGCTTAGAAAAAGAAATTTACTTCTAATCCAATTTTCTAATGCAAGAAATCACATTTTAACCACTTTTTCTGAGAAAGTGCTTTTAAACAAAGTTGCTCCTTTCATCAAGATCTACAACTTTGTTTTAAGGCACTAAGTCAGAAACAGAAAGCAATACAAGGTTACACTAGAGACTATGCAAGGACTTAAGCACTTATTCAAACATATGCATATGAAATGATGAGATGCTATGCTTATGCCATGACAAATTATGCAGTTTAAGGAATGCTTAACACCGAGGGTGTTACACTTATCCCTTTTCTCATGGTACCAAAGGGCATCCAAACGGGTCTGCTGAGGTGGATCATCAAACTCAGAATCTGATGGCCTAGAAGGATTGAGAGAGACTATTGGAGCTACCATTTCTGGTAAAGGAACCCAAGCTTGGCTGGAGGAAGACCCCTCCCTGGAAGGAGAGTAGACAGTGAATCAGGAATGGATGAACGGGACAAGCTATAGCAAGGGGGCAAGAAATCAATTTTTACCCATAACACCGGTGAGCTGATGCTTGGCTTCCTCCTGCTTCGTCTCCAATGGGATGCCTGTCGTGGTCACCGTTGCCTGCCATTGATGGAAACACAAACGAAGGATTTTCTCTCTGACTTGAGCTAAAGGCCGAGGAGTGGAGAGTTTGCGAGTCAAAATGTTCGATTGGAATCAGGAGTGATGGCCTGTCTAGAATCGTATTTATAAAACCGTGGCTTGCACACTGGAAATCAAACATCAGAATAGAGTTTTTGCAGTTTTATGGGCCGTTATTGGGCTAGGCTGGATTTTTGATGACTGGAGGCGGTCGAAACTCCAGAATCGGGAAGCCGATAGGGTTCGGCTAAGAGTTGTTCAGTTTCGGTTGATTGTTTGGGAACTCATATTACCGATTAACACTAAGGACAGAAAAGCCGAAAATGGAGAGTCACTTAAGGGGTGCTATCCTAGTATCGTCGTGAGTTGGAAATTAAAGACTGAAATTTTGGATCTAAAATAACCGATTACAGCAATTATCTGCGAGGCAAAGGTGACCGATATGATTATCACCAATAGCCGATGTGGTGCACATCGCCGTTGAAACAAAATAGAAGTCAGTGACTAATGCACAAAGCAGAACACACACTGATCTCGAAGAATCAGTCACAGATTGATTTTGGAGATCGAACAGAAAGACTTTTTATTTACAAGGAAAGGGGATACAAGATTACAATGAGGACGGTCAGTTCGTCCACCCCATCCTATTCCTAATCGGGAGGTCGTAGTCGAAGGAATCAGCCAGATCTGTTCCAGCTTCCTTCATATCATCTACAGAGTGTGCTACTCTGTATTCTAGCCCTCGCTCACAGACATCAAAGTTGCGATAGTCGGCGCCAGAATGAACCCGTACAGCGTTGAAGGCAAGCGCTGCGCCGTATCCCATATCAGCTCTGGAGATGTCGGGGAGGACTCGGTTGACCTCGTTCACCCGCCTCAGGGCTGTTGTACCCGGTACATTGGCTGTAATAGCAAGATTAGCGACAGCAGCCTCAAGAGCATGAAGTTTGGTCTCCAGAGCTGAAAAAGAGAAGGATAAGTAAGGGCAAGAGGAGGAAAACAGGAAAAGAAATGATGAAAAAATATTTACCGACGGCCCGATTACGAGCGACGTCGCGCTCCCGAGAGATTCGGGTAGTTTCCCGATCCTTCCCTTCCAAATCGAATTGAAGGTCTGTAATTTTCTGGGCCAGGTCTTCGGAGGAAACATCGTCGATCCTCCTGAATAGAAATAATAAAGTAAAGAACAGCTGCTTCGTTTTCGAAACAAGGAAAAGAAGAAAGGAGCAACCTCTTCTTAGAGGTGCTGGAAGCACCAAGCTCGAAACTGTGTCGACTCGCTACGGAGGACATCTTCTGGATTGGAATGGATGATGAACAGGAAGAGGAAGGGTTTTTTGGTTTTGAGATCGATGCAGGGAAGTTCGGAATGCACAAGCCGAAACAGAGTGAAGGGAGACTTAAAAGGATTCCAAAAGGTGCATCGGGAGATGAATCGGCAGGTGAAGTAATTATGACATGCAAAATTTCTACGAAAGTGGATGCTTCCAGAGGTTCCACGTATGTATACGGAAAAAAGAAATTTTGGAAAAAATATTTGTCCCAAAATTAGGGGGCATATGTTAACACCAGATTTTCGCACACACAAGGGAATGACATATGGGCCAGTGTGCGAGCGATGGTCGTATGATGCATTCGGCAGAAGATCAAGATCGGTTAATTTTTGGGGTCCCGGCGAATGCATGAGCGGTCGGCTATCTTGCAAGACGGTGATTTTGTTCGGGAAATGAATATGGCAAATGGAGCCGACTTGCATGAAAAGACACGTGGCGATGGGGGACGCCAAGAGGAAAAATAGAGATAGGACTCGTATTTTCCTAATTTTCCTTGTAGGGGTCGTAGTCTTCTAGGACTCGTGTTTCGCCCGGGGTATAAATATAAACCCTCGACCATAGTAAAAATTGTTCACAACCATATAAATACAAATCGGCTCCATGCCACCTTCGAGTCCTTAGTCGTGTCGTTGAGTTCTTCGAGAGGAATCATCGATCCGTTGACCTCCGTAAGTCCCGGCAACCTTGTTATCATGTCTAGTATCATGCGGTGGATTTAGATGTGATGCAAGTAGTCTTGTTTGTTTTCAATGGTCGTGCGGTGGACCCTTGTTAGCGATCAAGAAGTCTTTGCTTATGTTTTGCTTATGGGTAAATACCGTGCAACAGGCGTTTATTCATATGTTTAGCAAAAGCGAGATAGTTATCGGCTCTACTAGATTTGGCAAGATCTAGTAGATTTATCAAGTTATCATGTGTTGCATGTTTTAATTAATTCTGTAACACTCTTTTGCCCAATAGATTGATCTTTGTTCGGCCTTGCTTTACAAGTTTACTTGTTTTTCCAATAATTGTATGATCATGATGGCCGAATCAATTTCCAATCTAGGTTGTTACATGTTGTGGGTTCATGCATGTCAATCACGCTTGAGCTTTGATAAAACTAGGTGTCGTGCGGCAGATGCAGGTTTTAGCTTGGTTTGATCATGCTTGTTTGTATGTTCCTTCTTCATGGACCCCAACTCGACTAGTTTGCCGAGCTTGGTTAAGCTTTCATGAGTAATGAGAGTTTATAGATCTATTCAGATGTACATATGCTTTTAGCTTCTTATTGTCAGGTTGTATCATGTGGTGGATTGACCTGACCGTAAGAAGTGGTGTAGACTTATAGTGAGTATTAGTCTTGCTTAGGTTTATGCTTGACGGATTTATGAAGATTAGACGTGCGGCAGACTAATTGGATTAATCTATGCATGTGTTGTTTGAATAGATTTATATTCTCAAATTTACTTATTTATAATTCACTATGTCTTGATGACGTTTCCTTACATGTGCATTCGGCAACCAACTGCTTATATATGTTTATTTTAATGTTAGCCGAATGATCTTTAAACCTGTTGACAGACAGCTTTTATAGCTGTGTGCCATCGTGATTGGCTTTAAAGCCGTAAATATGGAACTGTCTGGTTTTATCCGGCATGTTCCAGTTTATTCTCATAGTTTTATCCCTTGTTGGTTTTTGGGTCAAACCGACTGGCACGTCTCTAGATTCCAAACCGTCCGGGCACCCGATTGAAGCCACGCTTTTTCCGGCTTGCTGTGTGTGAGGCGCGGACCATATTTTGTGTCAACAGGATGAGAAAATGATTTTCATAAAATGTGTCTTATATGAAAGTTGTATAGAAAATTATTTTGAGTAACTTTTATTTTTGGGTCAAAGCCTAGTTTTGAGTTTTTGAAACTGATTTGAGGTGGTCAAAGTTTGGAAAAGTTTTTGGAAAAAGAAAAAGGAAAAATGTTTTCCCGGCGCTTCCCAACCGACCCAGTTGGCCTTTCGGCCCACTCATGCCGCGCCAGCCTGCTCGCCGCGCCCGCGCCGCTCCCGCGCCGCGCGCACGTGCCCGACCGCGCGGCCGCGCCGTACGCCGGCCGGAGCGCCACGTGGCCACCAGCGTCTGCGCCGGATCCCGCTCGCCCTATCGCCGCGCGATCTTCTCCGCCTGATCACGCAAGAAATCTTGCTTGCCCTCTCGCTCGCCGCCTCGCCGACCGCGCCCGCCTCTCACCGCTCGCCGCGCTGGGCCCCGCCACGATCGTCGGCCGGCTGACCCATGAACAAAACCGAGCACCGCTCGCACTCCTCTCCTCTCCCTCACTCACTTGTTCGCACTCGCTTTCGCCTCCCTCTCCTCTCCTCCCGCGAACGCGCAAGCCGAGCGCTCTGTCCGCCGTCGCCGCCACCGCACCACGCCACCGGCGTTCCAGCACCAACCACGCCACTGCCGGCCGATTGTCTCCGGCTAACGCTCCGCCTTCATCCCGCACACCCGGTGCGCACGCCCGCATCACCAACCGGGCCCCGTGGACGCTGGAACACGCTGTGCCCCTCTTCGGCCGTCATCGACACCGGAGAGTGCCCGCTGCCGTTCCTTGCCAACCAAGCCTACGCTAAGTCCCTTCTTCCCCGTCGAGCTCCGACACGCCAAGGCAAGGTGAGAACACCTTCCCGCCTCAATGCTACCACCCCCTACCTCTGTCTCTCACCCGGCCGATCGCCATGGGCGTCCGCCATGGCCGCGCATGAGGCCAAGCTCCATCGGAGCTTCGCCAGCCAAACCAACCCCGTAGCCTTGCTTCGTAGGGTTCCCTTGAGCTTTAGCACCCGTTGATTTAACCAGCGACCGCCGGAGACGGCCGGACCACGCCTCATCGCCGCCGCCATCCGCCATGGCTCACCATCGGCAAGCTCCAGCCACCCTTTAGCCAAACCGACACCACCACTCGGTCCGCCCCGTCAAGGCGAACAGACGAAGCCAACTCCCACCGCCGGCGACCTCGCCGTCGGCGAGAAACCCCCGGTCAACGCTCGCCCCTATTCCTCTCTCACTGACAAGTGGGTCCATTGACCACGCAGGCCCACGCGTCAGCCTCACCCGGTCCATGAGTCGAGTCTATGCAAGCCGGGCCGATAATTTCAAATGTTTTTCCTTTTTGTTTATTTCCAGGGAAAAACTTGTTTATTTTGTGTAGCACGTTTTAATGATCCAAATGAGGTGTTTTTAGTTTTGTTAGCTTGTTCATGAGTAGATCTGTCATGGAAAAATATGAAAGTATTTTTGGTGAAAGTTTATTATACTGTTTTTATTTAATCTAGATTATGTGCTTTTGTTTAGATAAATGTGTTTATGTGTTTTTTGGTTGAATTAATTCATGGAAAAATTTGTGTAGGTTTCTTGATAAGTTATGCATCTGTGAAAAATTTATGAGGCACTATTTCTGTAGAAAAAGTATCTGTTTAGGTTTAATTTCTTTTTTAGCTGTTTTCTTAAAATAATGGTTAAAATGATTTATATGTAAAAGTAAAATCTGGGAAAATTTATGTAGTCTCTGTATGTTATGTTTAAGCTGAGAAAAATACTAAGTATAGGTTGTTGTATAGAAAAATAAGGAGTTGTTGTACAAGTATGCTTTTCTGTGTTTTTCTTAGAAAATTCTTGTAGAAAAGAATCTAATGTTTCTGATCATGGAACTTCCTTGACAAATATGAAATGTGAAATAGAATCTGGAAAAAATATCAAAATGAGTATGTCACCCATTTCCAGTAGGGTTGTAGTTCAAATGGTTTATTTTGGAATAAACTTGTTTATTCTGTGTAGAATTATGTGTCTTTGCTTTAGCAGTAAGTTTTCTGCAGTAGAGTGGTTATAGGTAAATAAAGATAGAAAAATTATGAAATCTTCTGTTTGACACTTTTCATAAGAAAAGTTAGTTCAAAGCACCTTTTGAGCAGTTGGTTTCATCTTTTTGTATCTGACATTTGGTATTTTATCTCTTGCTGAAATTTATGCAGTAAGGTCCAGTAAGTATGAGTTACCTTCTGGAATTTTTGTGGACTTTCTGAGTTCAGAAAAATATACTTGTTGTTCAAACCTAGACACCTTTTAAATAAATAAATAGGAAACAGTTAAAGTAACAGTTTTGTTTTATGTGGTAAAGAAGTGTTTTCCTCAATGTCAAAAGTTGTTCAACAAGTTAGTTTTGTTGGTTTGTAAGAAATGTTTTACATTTCATACCACTAGTTGCACCTTGCATTATTTAATTATATACCGCATTGCAATAGGATCGACAGTCTCAGAAGCCGACCAGGAGCCAAAAGCAAACGACGAGCAGGAGATTCCGGAGCTGCCCAGAACCGAGGAGGCCAACCCCGCGCCGGAGACTAACCTGCCCGAGTGCCCCTCTCACGAGGTCTCGGTCTTTTCTCAAGGCAAGCCCTGGAGCATTCTAAGTCTTCTTGTATTTATAATTAATCTATTTGAGTATTTTATATTATGATGCATTAGGTATAGGAGTTGATTGAATCCTACTTACTGCATTACCATTCCTTGATTATTGTTTACACCTGCCTTGTTATACTATTAGTTTTATAATATAGAATTGCTTAGCCTGCTTAATAAAAAGTAGTAGTTAAGGATGTTCCCGTAATACCCCTGGTGGGTATTTACCGGATCACGGTTGGCTATATTTGCTATCGTGGAAAAGAAACTGAGTAGTAATGAAATACGGTCAACTGGAAGGCAAGGCACAAGTTTGGAAACTTGGGGCAGTCCGTCCGTTGGATCGTGTAGGTTTGTATCGATGTTGGCCCTCGTTCATTTTTGAACGCGCCCTTTTACTTAGGGATACGTTGGTGCCGTAATCATCGACCCCAAAGCCGGTTAGATGCTGTTCGGGCCAGAATCAACCCGTGTCGCGCCCTCTAGTATGGAAATACGATCTGCCTCGAATGGCCATCGCCAGGTACCAATTGGGCGGTCCGTGCTTGAACCGCGACGATTACCACCACGAACAAGCATCGAGCGGTTACCCAATGCATGGACCCAACGAGGAAAGTGTGGGTTGGTATCAAAGGTCTTTCACCAGCTGGTTTGGAATTCGATTCGAGTCGCCGTCTCCCCCGGTTAGTGGGAAACTATGGCGAGGTTCACCACGATACAACTCCATGTGATGTTTAAGGTTCAACTAAAAGGTGATTTAAGTCAACTGGATATGGTTATATTATTGCTTGATTAGATTCAAGTGCTTGTAATAGTTCAGGTGCAAATCTAGACTAAGAGGTAGGTCTAAAACTTGACTGCTCACGGATATCATTAAATATTCCTTCTCTTAGGTTGAGCTTTTCGCAACTAAAAGATCCCAACTCCACCAAAAGAGCCTTGCATACCCTTGGTGTCTTTATTTTCAGTTGGACGGGTAAGTCTAGCTGAGTACATTCCCATACTCAGGGTTTATCCCATTTGTTGCAGATGGCCAGGTGTACTACGGCTATTGTAAGCACTGCCTCAACCCCGTGGAGGGTTATGAGGAGTAGGCCCAGGGCAGGGTCATCCAGAAGCTTCCCCTTTTCTTTTGCTGGACTGAGACTTCTAGTGGCATATTACTTGAAAAAGGAGGAGTGAGTTATTAAACAATGTTTATGTGGACCACATGTGTGGTGGTCTTGTTTCAAAACTTTCAGCTTCCGCAAATTTGAATCTCAGTATTGTAATAACTCTTTTATGATTTCGCACTCTGATGTTTAAATTCGTTTCGATTATCAACGGTGTATCCTTACGCATGTGATACTTGAACAATGCGATCCTATGTGTTGTATGATGTTTGAAATCCTTCAAGATTTCCGGTCTACCAAGGTTATATGGGTTCAAGTATGAGTCGATGTCAGGCGGATTTGGCTAAGACGGTACTTGAGCTCTTATAATCAGGATGGTTCTGTCACAGCTGGTATCGGAGCATGGTTCAAGTTATTTTCAAACTAAAATGGGTATTTCAAAGCTATTTTCAATTATTAAGTGTGCCCAGTCTTGTCCTTAAGCCCTACATTAGGATTCAGGTGGCTTAACTGCTAATAGGGTTCAGGGTTTTTGCTTCATGCTGGATCTTTATTTGCTGGTCCATTCTCGAGGGAAAAGACAATGCGTCGATCGCGAAAACATGCATAAAATGATTTTGTAAGATATGAGAGCACGACCGACCAACTGTCGGTCTAGGTGAGAGTTGTTATACCAAGTATGTGCGAGCTCCACGCAAACACATATGAGGTTATCAATTGTTTGGGTATGTTTTCTGCATTGGTGCATGGTGTTTAGTGTTGGCTTCTATGTATTTTGTGCATATGGGCCAATACTCCGTTATTTTTTATCATTGGGACGTTGCTTTGGGCTGAAATGAATCTTCTGCAGGTACACCGATTACGTGATCGAGTAGAACGAGTAGATAACGCATGAGAGATCGTTCTTGCCACCGACTAGAACGTTAGGACTTACGAGTCATTATTAGTGAGTGAGAAAGTAAGTACGATCATGCATCATGTTTACATTCTTGCATTTGCATTACCTCCCCTTAATTAAATGTTGTCTCTTTTCTTAAAAAAAATTGCCAACTTAATACACGTCTCACACGAGTTCGAAACCCTTTTGTTTCTACAGATGGCCCGGACTAAGTTGACTGCTCGCAAGGCCACCGGAGGAAGAGGAGTTCCACGTCACCGCTTGGCCACGAAGTTGACCAAGAACACGTTCTTGTCTTACTTCGGGCTGCCGACCATCCTTTGGAGGATTCTGTAGGCAGTGGGATATGAGGAAGGACAGGAGCCTAGGTACTCTTGGCAGAAGGATATCTATGGGCAGGACTCGTTGGTCATGGTGCAGATCAAGGTCAAAGCCTTGCCTGCCAAGCCCCACTGGTGAGGATGGACAGAGATCACCAGAGGCAGTTGTGACAAAGATGGAGCCAACAGGGCAGCTTATCTATTGCTGAAGGACATCATCGTCCACTTTCCTGCCGACCTTGCTAGTGCTATGGCAGGAGTGTTCCCTCGTGGATCACTTTTTCCATTGCGCTGGAGGCAGACCTTGGAGTCGGTTCTGACAGGAGGTGCGGAGGAGAGATTCTACTGCGAGACATCCGCGATGAGCGCCACCGGAGCTTTGATGGGTGTGTGTGAGAGTTTGGAGCACAGCTTGGAGAGCGTGTCCTTTACCCTCACCGCCACCTACCAGAGCAAGAGGAAGATGCAGGAAGAGTTTGACGCCGAGGTAGCCCGTCTACAGGAGAAGATCCATCACGTCACTCTCGAGCGTGATGATGCACGTGCCACCGCAGGAGCGGAGACCACCGCCAGGACAGTCGCTGAGCAGATGAACCTGACGACAGCCTTTCGGCGAGACGAGGCCCACACAGCGCTTGACCAGCTCAAAGAGGGTGCCCATCACCTGATACAGTAGGTGCACCACCAGGAGGCCTACATCGACCAACTCTATGAGGCAGTTCACCAGATGCATCACGCAGCACAGGAGGCCGCCGCCCCAGCAGCAGACGAGGTCCCTATAGATGAGGCCTAGGAGCCCCAGGATGGGGCAGTGCTTGGTCCAGAGCCTTCATCAGACGACGAGGACCATGCCGACGAGCCAATGATGGACGCCGATGAGGAGGATGTCACATCCGCCACTGGAGACGCTTGAGCGCTACCTTCTTAGGAGTCGTTTTCTTTTGTATAGCTTGAGCATGCTCGCTGATGATGTAACCCGAACATGTGTTGGCTTTATGTTTATGTTGTTAATGGCATGTATGGCTTTTGAACAAGGTCCAGACTTCGATCTGACACCTTTTATGGAAATCCGTCGTTTGCATATCTTATTTTCAAGCAATTGTTCTGTGATGTTGTATGGAAATGAGTATTTATACTTGGTCGTGTGCTAAATTTTTGAATTATGTATAGCACAGTATTTATTCATGATCAATGTGACATCACCTAATTGTTGCTCATTAATGGGGCATGCAGATGCAGGCACACACTCGCAGTCAACGTGGACAGGGGTCAGGACAGGAGGAGAACCTGCCACCACCCCCACCGATGACGCCGGAAGCATTTTTCGGTCAGTTTTTGGGTAGCCAGAGGAATATGGAAGAAATGCAGAGGCATATGGATGCCACCCTCCGTAACATCACCAATAACACCGCGCAGCAACACCAACAGCGCCAAGGACCAGAGCCCAACTAGTACAGCTCATATCGCGACTTCTTGGACACTCGTCCCTCTGTGTTCAAGGAAGTCACAGAACCGCTTGAAGTAGATGAATGGCTCAACTACATCACTCAGAAGTTTCGTCTGCTCCGTTTGACTGAAGAGCTTAAGGCGGAATATGCCGCGCACATGTTGGAAGGACCCGCAGGTGCGGATACATGGGTGTATGCCGAGTCTCTGAGTGATGAGTGATTGTCAACTGGGATAATGCGCATGTTCTTTGGCTTGTGTTGTGCAGGTGTCAAGCATGGATACAGTGATCGAAGGCAAGGTGAAGGTCAGGTAGAGACGTGCCGTGCTGATGGACCAAGAGTGGCGAAGGGCAGACGTGAGGCTTGGACTGAGGGACCGGTGGCCTGAGGATCAGCTGTGGTGGCTGACAGCCTGGGACAGCGACGAGCGAAGACTTGTAGACATGGTGTTGCTTGGGTCAAGGACCTGAGGACACGTGTCGGTGGACGGGGTGCACGGGCGGTGCATCCCTTCTACGGCTCGGTTTGGTGGTTGAGCCACAGAAAAACCACCGAGTGGACGGTTTCCAGGTTTGGGCCTCAAAACCTGGGCGCTGATGGTTTCCGAGTTTGGGCCACAAAACTCGGGCTGAGGACGGTTTCCAGGTTTGGGCATCAAAACCTGGGTGCTGCGGGTTTCTGAGTTTGGGCCACAAAACTCAGGCGATGGTCGGCTGGTTTCCCGGTTTGGGCCTCAAAACCGGGGGTTGGCTGTGAAGGCTGGTTTCCCGGTTTGGCCACAAAACCGAGGGTGCGACGTTCGGGAAAAGGACAAGCAGAGCGGTGGCGGCACGTGGCGTCAATCGGTGAGGTTGCGTCGAGGCAACGCTACCAGTTGTGCGGGCGTGGCCGTCAGATCACCACCTACCACGAGTTGGTCCAGAATAACCTTAGGGTTTAGCTGGTTCGCTCTGTAATTAGTTAGGGGTAGAGTGAGAATTAGAATTAGGATAAGTAGAGGGAGACACCCACCTCCCATCCTATCTCAGCCATTTTGCTCTTTGCCTTCTAGGTTTTCCTGCTCTCCCAATCCCCTGCTGTAGCAACTGAGATCCGCAGAGAACCATACCTCTGTGTACTGAAGATTTTGAGGAAGTGAGACCGTAATCTCACTGTTGTAGCGTGTGGTAGCCACACAGTTGCAGATCGATGACTTGATTCGCGTTTTGTTCGTGTTCTTCGCGTTCTTCATTTCTTCGCGATTTTCCCGTCACTCGATCTCCCTCTCTACTGCGTCTTTTTGAAATCCGTTTGAATCAACTTGTTCTTTATAGTGAGGAGATCATTTCCACCAAAGGAATTCATCTAACTCCTCACGAACAAGTAGATCAGGTTGATTTCGTTTTCATGGTGCTTTTTCGTTCATACTCCTTCCCTTTTGATTTCCCGGTGATTGAGTTGATTTGAGCGGATGATTTCTTGGGGATAGTATCCTAACTACCTTGTGATCATCTTCTCCAAGTTTGGGAATGTGGGATTGTGATTTGACTCGGATTTGGGAAGTTGTGTGTGAAGGGCGACTGAATTCGCCTTCACTGAGTGGTCGCGGACAGTCCACGGTTTGACCGGCGGACAGTCCGCGCGTCGGGGGCGAGCCGGACCAATGGCTGTGTTCCTCGACTGTGTTGCTTCGGTTTGAACGGCGAACAGTCCGCAGTTGCAGGTCACGGACAGTCCAAGAGTCGAGCAGAAGGGTTCAGCGACCTTGCTGTTTTGATCTTTTGGCCGGCGGACAGTCCGCCACATGTTTGCGGACAGTCCGCGGTAGGCGCGAACAGTCCGGGACTTGGAGTCCGGACAGTCCGGGAATCGGCTGTAGGCTGAGCTTTAGTGCATTCGCTCTCCTGACTTCTTCGCTTGGTTTCCGGACTTCTCGTTTGGTCCTAGAGTTGACCAAGGAACCTCTCTAGGTATCTTTGCTACTTGTTAGCATTGGTATTTGGAGATTTCTCGACATAGCCTTCCATCTACGTTCAGGACTTGGTTTTAGAGGGTCGAACTTGTGCCGGTGCTTTTGGCATTTGGTTCGCTATCGCTTTGTGGTACCTCGCTGTGATCCTAGGGATCATCCACCCTCTTCCAAGGGTCGTGGGCATCACGGTTTCGATCTAAGCTTTTGGGGTTGATTTTGGGGACGGAAGGCAAAAGTTTCGAGAGAAATTTTTGAGCTCCCATTCACCCCCCTCTGGTTGCCTTGCTATTGCATTCTCGGTCCTTCAATTGGTATCGGAGCGGGTTAAGGACCTTCCACCTTTGTCAGTTCCCGATCCACCGAAGGCGACATGGATCGCGGCGTGGGCAAACCGCCGTTTTTCGATGGGACAAACTATGCGTATTGGAAGATACGCATGTCGTCCTATTTGCAGAGTATTGGTGCTTCCATTTGGGATATTTGCAACTCTGCTGATTACGTGGTCTTGGCTGCTCGTGTGACTCAGCATCAGATCGATGAGCACGATGCCAATAGCCGAGCCCGTAATGCTCTTTTCTCCTATTTGAGCATGTCCGAGTTTGATCGCGTTTCTCACCTCGCTACGGCTCGGGAGATTTGGGCTACCCTCATGCGTTTCCATGAGGGAACCACTCAAGTCAATACCCATCTCTACGAGTCATTCAAGCGAGAGTATGAGAACTTTCGACATATGCCTGGCGAGAGCATAGAAAGTTTATTCGCTCGCTTTCAGGTGATTGTCAACAGGATGAGGGCTTACAAGGAGCTGTTGCCTTTTGACGATCATGAGAGAGCTTTGAAGCTTTTGCATACTCTTGATCGGTCGGTGTGGGACTCGAAGGTTCAGGCGATCATCGAATCACCTAACTATGAGACCCTCACATGCGACGAGCTCTTCAGTAAGCTCAAATCCAGTGAGATTGACGCCATGGCGAGGGCTTCTTATGAAAATCCTTCTGGCCCGTCGATGGCTTTGGTTTCTGGCTCTTCTGCTAACCCCTCTGGAGGCTTTGCATTATCTTCTCTTCTTTCTGTCACAGAGGAGCAGCTGGAGTTCATGGGGGATGACGAGTTGGCTTTGCTCGCCAACCGGTTCTCATGGTTTCACAACAACTGCATGAACCGTCACCGTGGAGGAGGACACTCGGGATGTTTCGAGTGCGGCGACCCCAACCACTTCATCGCCAATTGCCCGAAGAAGAACAAGCAAACCTTCGGCAAGGCGGATCATGGGCAGAAGTACGACTCCGGCAAGCGCAAGGAGAAGTACGTCCCCGTGAAGCACAAGCGGAAGGGCGGCTTCAACAAGGAGTACATCAAGACGAAGTACATGGAGAAGGCCCAGGCTGAGCAGCGTGCGTTCTTTGCCACGCTCAGCAACGTCGACGACTCAGATGACGACTCCGCTTCCTCAAGCGACGACGAGTCCAAAAAGAAGAAGAGGATCGAGGACAAGCTGAATGGCCTCTGCTTCTTCGCCGATGACGACGGCTTCTGCACCATGGCCCTCGGCAAGGAGGTCGACGGCGAGCTGGAGGACATCCCTCGGAACGACGACAACGATGACGACACCTCCTAGGTATCTCAGACCCCCGACGAGCTTTCTGCTGTGGTCGAGAAACTTACTGCCGCCCTTCTTAGTCAAGATAAGTTGCTTAGGCGTGCTGCTAGAGAGCGGAAGAAGTTTAGGCAGAAGTGGGAGGATACGGTGGAGGAACTTGAATCTGTCAAGTCCACCGTAGTTGTCACAGATGAGGAGGAGTGTGAGATGTGCTCCACACACATGGCTGACCTTCTCACTTTGAGAAGTAAGTATGCTGTGTTGGTAGGAGAGGTGGATGAGCTAAAGGCTAGATCCTCACTGTTGGGTGCGTGCAAGTCCTGTGCGGTCTTGCAATCCGAGTTGGCAGAGAAGAATGCCAAGATTGTGTCTCTTGAGAAGGCCAGCTCGGATAGCACGTGTGTGACTAGGTGCGTTCTTTGTGAGGGTTTGGAGATGGAGATTGCAAACGTGAAACATGACAAGATGCAAACCGAGGAGGAAAACACATACCTTCGGACCATCTTGTCATGGGTGTCTAGTGGTGAGCCGCAGCTTGGGATGATGATCTCCTAGTTCAAGCGTGCTGCTGGAGGTCCAGGTGTAGGTTTTGCTCAGGGTGTTGAGTGCGCTTCATCTTTTGGGAAGATTGGAGAGTCGATTGGTCTAAACCCATGTGAGAAGCCCAACTCCACCACTACTCCCAAGCTTACCAAGATTCCACCCAAAGAGCCTCTGAAGCCTAACACCAAGGATGGTGTATTTGTGGAACCTCCGAGAGCCCCACCCAAGAAACAATCATGGCCTCCAAAACCAAACCATCTCAAGAACAAGCTAGACACCATGCCACCCATCCAGGAGGAGCTTATGCCACAGAAGGGCAAAGTGATCCACACCCACTACCGTGAGTACCAACAACCCCCTATGAGAGCGGTGAGGTACCATTGTGAGCACTATGGGAGAGATGGTCACTTGAGTGAGTTTTGCTTTCGGCGCAAGAGAGAGGCGCGTCATGCAAAGGAGCTCAACAACACGGACATGTACCATCCTTTCCATGATGTACATGTGCCGAATGTTCAGAAGCGTGCTGCTAGGCCTAGAGGTCCAAAACCTCAAGTTCCTAGGCCTAGGCCGCGAAGAGAACGTGCCCGGCGGGAGCCTGAATTGGTGGGCTATGGACCCCATGGCGGTGGCTTTGTAGTTGAGCGATTTCCCCCATCGCGTTTTGAGTATCGCGATGGACGCTCCTCCTTTAGCGGACCACGTTTTCCTCTACGTGGTGATCGCTCCTCTTGTAGGCGTGCTAGGAATGGTTTTTCTACTAACCATTCTTTTGAGCAGCCGGCCCAACACTGGTATTCTCCCTACTTCACTAACCCCAGTGTTGGACCATATGCTCGCCCTATGTCTTTTTATTGATACAGGTAAAACAATTGGAGAACGTTTGGTTGGTGGATTCCGGGTGTTCGAGGCACATGACCGGAAACGCCAAGTGGTTCTTCAGTCTTAGTCCGGTCGCCGGAAAGGAGTTTATCACCTTCGGCGACAATAGCAAAGGTAAGGTGTTGTCTCGTGAGTTGGTGCGAGTTAATGAGCACTTTGTGTTGCGCGATGTTGCTCTTGTTTCTAACTTGCATTTTAACCTTCTTTCTGTTTCGCAACTTTTCGATGATGACTATGAGATTCGTTTTAAACCGAATCTCAGTCGCATTTTGGATCCTCAAAGCAATCTTGTATGTGTGATTTCGCCCTTTGGAAAAAGTCTTTCGTGCAAATTTCTCGGAATCGTTTGGAGTTTCTCGTTGTCTTCTGGCTGGACCTTCCTCCTCTGATCTTTGGAAGTGGCATAGGAGACTCGGTCACCTGAGCTTTGACTTGCTTGCAAGACTCAGCTCACTTGGCCTAATCCGAGGATTGCCCAAGTTGTCCATGGAGAAGGATGTTGTTTGCCATTCTTGTAGACTTGGGAAGATGGTCGCCGCTCCCCACCATCCAGTGACTCAGGTCATGACTAAGCGCCCAGGAGAGCTTTTGCACATGGACCTTGTTGGTCCGGCTCGGGTGAGCTCGGTTGGGGCGAAGTGGTACGTGCTTGTTGTTGTCGACGATTTTTCGAGATATTCATGGGTTTTCTTTTTAGCTGAGAAAACTGAGACTTTCTCCTTTGCTCGCAATCTAATTTTGCGTCTTCAGAATGAGTTCCCTATGAACTCAATGCGAGCAATTCGGAGTGATAATGGTTCTGAGTTTAAAAACTCGGATTTTGAGAAGTTTTGTTGCTCTTTGGGTTTAGAGCATCAGTTTTCTTCTCCCTACACACCGCCACAAAATGGTGTTGTAGAGAGGAAAAATCGGACCCTTGTAGAGATGGCCAGGACGATGCTCGGTGAGCATAGGACTCCTAGGCGATATTGGGCCGAGGCTATGAGCACTGCATGCTACATTTCCAATCGCATTTTTCTCCGAGCTTTCTTGAAAAAGACTTCTTATGACATGCGTTTTGGAAAACTGCCCAAGGTGAGTTATTTTAGAGTTTTTGGTTGCCACTGTTTTATACTCAAGAAAGGCAACCTGGACAAATTTGAGTCTCGTTCTTCAGACGGTGTATTTTTGGGTTATGGCACTCACACTCGCGCTTATCGTGTACTTAACCTTGATACTAACTGAGTCATGTTGACATCAGATGTCACCTTCGATGAGACCATGGTTTGCCCTTCTTCTCGTTTTGAGCGTGCAGGTGATCATGAGGTTGGTGAGCCTCTTTTTGATGATGAGGACGAAGGTGCTGAAGGGATGGATGACCCAGCACCTCCTCCACCTACTGTGTTGCAAGGCGCGGCTTCTACTACGACTCACGGCTCAGACCCTTCTTCCTCTACTACTTGGGGGCCGTGGGATCCGCCACCTCTAGCGGTACCCTTGGTACCCGAGGAGGCACCAGCTGCTGTTGAGGGGGAGGCTACATCAGCTCGGGAGGCGCCTCGACACATTCAGCGCCAACACCCGCCTCAACAGATGATCGGCAGCATTGGCGAACGTGTCACTCGGTCAAGGTCACAACAAATCTCTCACTTTGCTCATTCTGCATTTGTTGCTGATTTTGAACCCTGAGATGTTGGACACGCTCTAACGGATCCGGATTGGGTCAATGCCATGCATGAGGAGCTTGAAAACTTTGAGAGAAATCGAGTTTGGGTTCTTGTTCCTCTTCCTCCTGAGTGTCATCCTATTAGGACAAAATGGGTTTTCAAAAACAAACAAGGAGAAGATGGCCATGTTGTGAGAAACAAGGCCAGACTTGTAGCCCAGGGGTATAGTCAGAAGGAGGGGATAGACTATGAGGAGACTTTTTCTCCTGTAGCTCGTTTGGAGGCAATTAGGATACTCTTGGCCTTTGCTGCATCCAAAGGGTTTAAACTTTTTCAAATGGATGTCAAGAGTGCCTTCTTACATGGCTACATAGAAGAGGAGGTGTATGTGAAACAACCCCCCGGTTTCGTAAATCCCAAGTTTCTAAACCATGTTTTTAAACTTCACAAAGCTTTGTATGGTTTGAAACAAGCCCCTAGAGCCTGGTATGATAGGTTAAAAACCTTTTTGCTTGCTAAGGGTTTTAAAATGGGATGTGTGGATAAAACGCTTTTTCTCCTCAAGCAAGGCAGTGACACTCTCTTGGTCCAGATTTACGTGGATGATATCATTTTCGGTGGTTCTTCTCACGCTTTGGTTGTCAAGTTTGCAGATACTATGAGCAGGGAATTTGAGATGAGCATGATGGGCGAGTTGAAGTTTTTCCTCGGATTGCAAATCAAGCAATCTCGAGAGGGAACATTTGTGCACCAGGGTAAGTATACCAAGAATATCGTGAAGAAATTCGATATGGGTGTGGCCAAGCCTCTTCCAACACCCATGTCGACCACGACGGCCCTGGATGCGGATAAGGATGGAGAAGCTGTGGACCAGAAGGAGTACCGGAGTATGATCGGGTCGCTGCTGTACCTGACGGCGACACGCCCGGACATTCAGTTCGCGGTGTGTCTTTGCGCACGATTTCAGTCGTCACCGTGCACCTCTCACCGTCAGGCTGTCAAGCACATTATGAGGTACTTATGCTTCACTCCTGAGTTTGGGATTTGGTATTCTGCTACAGAAGACCACGATACAGAGAAGAACCAATAAACTGACAAGTCCTAGAAGTGACTTGCGCTCATGCGAACCAGCAAAATCGGCATCGGAATAACCGCAAGGAGAGGTTGGACTTCTCTTGTATCGTGGTCTTCTCGCAAGTAGTCTAGTGTCGCCCAGTCTACCACGGATGCTGAGTATGTTGCTGCGGCTAGCTGCTGTTCCCAGTTGCTTTGGATGATGGCCACTTTGCGTGATTTTAGTCTGAGCTTTTCTCGTGTTCCTTTGCTTTGTGACAGCATGAGTGCTATTAGCGTTGCTAAGAACCCTGTGCTGCACTCTAAGACCAAACACATTGATGTGCGCTTTCATTCTCTGTGAGACCACTATGAGAAGGGTGATATCGACCTTCGCCATGTCGATACTCATCATCAGTTGGCTGATATTTTCACCAAGCCTTTGGACCAATAAACTTTTGCTAGGTTGAGAGGTGAGCTTGGTGTGGTTTCCCCTTTTAGATGGGGGAAACATTTTGTTCTTGTATTATAAACTGACTTTGTGTTTTTCAGTTGGTTTCTTCATGCATCTTTTGCATTTCATCTTGCATATTTACATTAGAGCTTCATATATAATCTTTAGAATGTGACTATGCTCTGTATAGTAGTTTGCTCCGATGCTTTATGATGATGCTTGTAGCTTATGCTCTTTCTGATCACTGATACATGTTTGTGAGCAGAGCTATTTTATGAATGGTGAATTTGTTTAATGAACATAAAACTTGAAAATGTTCACCATTCAGATATGCAACTAGCATGTGTAGAATGTGTTGAAGTCATTTGTGCCTTTCATATATGCTAGGTTGCTATGTCTCTAGTTCTGAGTCATTCATTTGCTTGGTATGTTCATATGCTGCTTTAATTTGAACCAAGTTAAGTGAATTGGAAAGATCGAGATGGGATTGCTTGTTAGCACATCACAGTTTCGAGACTGTTTCTCATTGTACTTTGAGTTAAACTTGAGCTGTGTAGTGTATGACCAAAACTGTTACTTTAAGCTTATGATTGCTTCTGCATAGGCTTCGCACAGTTGAAATGTTAGGCAATGACAAGTTTTCAACCTCTCGCAATCACATGCTGAAATTTGAACTTGTGTAATTTAACCGCTGCAACTCCGATAAAATTTGGATACACAAGTCTATGTTCATTCTATAGCATGATGGTTGAACCCTGTGCTATGGGTGGTTCACCTTGTATACATGTTTAGCACTTGTTTGACTTCCTGTCTATACATGCTTCGGTGCTATTTTGATGGTGAATACCTTTTGGCTGAAAAATGCTCTTATTGCTCAAATGTTCAGATTTCGTATATTTTGTGATCAGTTGGAGCCTTTGCTAGCATTTCCGTGCAATTTATGAGTCATCGGATCAACACTCTGTTGAGCATCTTCATATTCTATTGACTATATTCCTGAAGCTGCTAACTTGCATTTGCCTCATATGCATTTGGAAGGAGATTATATTGTCAAGGGGACAAAATTTGTTTGATGGTGCATTTTCAACTAGGGGGAGAAAATATTGACAAATCAAGTGTGCTCTCTGGTGTGTGCACTATTTGAGGGGGAGTAGCTAGTTGTGTTGAGCCTTTGCTCTTTCTTGAGGAACTAGCACTTTTGCTTATATGCTCTTCAGTTGATATCAAGCTTCTTCAGTTGGTATTGAGCTTCCTTGCTAGCGGTTTTGAGCCTGTTTGCCTCTTCTTGAGGCTAGCTTTGCTTTGCTTGGTTGCGTCGAGCCGTTGCCCATTCTTTGGGAACCAAGTTGTTTTGCTCTTTCCACTTGACCCTTTTTTGGCTTTGATATGCTTTGGGTCATTTGGTCGAGTTCTCTCTCTTTCTTCCTTCCTTCCTCTATCTATTATGATTTGTGTTGGTAGTTGACAATGCACTCATCAAGGGGGAGATTGCGGATACATGGGTATGCCGAGTCTCTGAGTGATGAGTGATTGTCAACTGGGATAATGCGCATGTTTTGGCTTGTGTTGTGCAGGTGTTCGAGCACGGATACAGTGATCGAAGGCAAAGGGAAGGTTCAGTAGAGACGCTGCCGTGCCGATGGACCAAGAGTGGCGAAGGGACGGACGTGAGGCTGGACTGAGGGACCGATGGCCTGAGGATCAGCTGTGGTGGCTGACAGCATGGCGACAGCGATGAGCGAAGACTTGCGGACATGGTTGTTGCTTGGGTCAGGACCTGGGGACACGTGTTCGGTGGACGGGGTGCACGGGCGGTGCATCCCTTCTATGGCTCGGTTTGGTGGTTGAGCCACAGAAAAACCAGCGAGTGGACGGTTTCCAGGTTTGGGCCTCAAAACCTGGGCACTCATGGTTTCCGAGTTTGGGCCACAAAACTCGGGCTGAGGACGGTTTCCAGGTTTGGGCCTCAAAACCTGGGTGCTGCGGGTTTCTGAGTTTGGGGCACAAAGCTCAGGCGATGGTCGGCTGGTTTCCTGGTTTGGGCCTCAAACCGGGGGCGAAGTCCGGGAAAAGGAAGGACGTGCGCAGTGCGGTGGGCGGCCACGTGGCGCAATCTGGTGAGGTTGCGTCGAGGCACCTACAGTTTGTGCGGGCGTGGCCGTCGGATCACCACCTACCATGAGTTGGCCAAAAAGCCTTAGGGTTTAGCTGGTTCGCTCTGTAATTAGTTAGGGTAGAGTGGGATTAGAATTAGGATAAGTAGAGGCAGACACCCACCTCCCATCCTATCTCAGCCATTTTGCTCTTTGCCTTCTAGGTTTTCCTGCTCTCCCAATCCCCTGCTGTAGCAACTGAGATCCGTAGAGAACCATACCTCTGTGTATTGGAGATTTTGAGGAATTGAGACCGTAATCTCACTGTTGTAGCGTGTGGTATCCACACGGTTGGCAGATCGATGACTTGATTCGCGTTTTGTTTGTGTTCTTCGCGTTCTTCATTTCTCCGTGATTTTCCCGTCACTCGATCTCCCTCTCTACTGCGTCTTTTCGAAATCCGTTTGAATCAACTTGTTCTTTATAGTGAGGAGATCATTTCCACCGAAGGAATTCATCTAACTCCTCACGAACAAGTAGATCGGGTTGTTGATTTCATTTTCGTCGCGCTTTTTCGTTCATACTCCTTTCCCTTGATTCCCGGTGATTGAGTTGATTTGAGCAGATGATTTCTTGGGATAGTCTCCTAACTACCTCGTGAGCATCTTCTCCAAGTTTGGGAACGGGGATTGTGATTTGATTCGGATTTGGAAGTTGTGTGTGAGGAGCGACTGACTGCGAATTTCGCATTCACTGAGTCGGCGGACAGTCGTGGTTTGACACCATTCACCAGCGGACAGTCCGCGCGTCGGGGGCGAGCCGGACTAGTGGCTGTGTTCCTCGACTGTGTTGCTTCTTGTTTTGAACGGCGGACAGTTCCGTAGTTGTAGGTCGCGGACAGTCCGGGAGTCGAGTAGAAGGGTTCAGCGACCTTGCTGTTTTGATCTTTGGCCGGCGGACAGTCCGCCACAGGTTTGCGGACAGTCCGCGGTAGGCGCGGACAGTCCGGGACATGGAGTCCGGACAGTCCGGGAATGGCTGTAGGTGAGCTTTAGTGCATTCGCTCTCCCCGACTTCATCGCTGGTTTCCAGGACTTCTTGTTTGGTCCTAGAGTTGACCAAGGAACCTCTCTAGGTATCTTTGCTACTTGTTAGCATTGGTATTTGGAGATTTCTCGACGTAGCCTTCCATCTACGTTCAGGACTTGGTTTTCGAGGGTCGAACTTGTGTCAGTGCTTTTGGAGTTTGGTTCGCTATCGCTTTATGGTGCCTCGCTGTGATCCTAGAGATCATCCACCCTCTTCCATGGGTCGTGGGCATCACGGTTTCGATCTATGATTTTGGGGTTGATTTTGGGGACAGAAGGCCAATGTTTCGAAAGAAATTTTTGAGCTCCCATTCACCCCCCCTCTGGTCGCCTTGCTTATGCATTCTCGGTCCTTCAGCAAGGTTATGGTGGTCCCAGTACCGTGCATGCCTGCCAGCTAATGCACCGGTCACTTGGGATCAGTTCTCTACTGCTATGCGCAACCAGTACATTCCCAGTGGTTTGATGGAAATGAAGGTCATAGAATTCATGAGGCTATCCCAGGGAACCAAGTCCATGTCAGAGTATCTCCATAGCTTCAACAACCTGTCTCACTATGCCCCAGATTTCGTCAACACGGAATCGAAGAAGATTGCAAGTTTCAAGCATGGCATGAGTGCCACCATGCTCTCCAAGATGGGAAACAGTCACCGTACCACCTTCAGTGACTTTGTCAGTGACTGTCTGAATCAAGAGGCTAATGATAGCAGGCTGGCGACAGAAAACCGTCGTCGTGCAAACGAAGGAGGTTCGTCTCAACAGAGGACCCCTTTCGGAGCACGCACCCAGTATCGTCCGCCAGTTGCAGGAGCTAGGTTCCGTCCCCCGCAGAGGAAGATAACGACCAACCGCTCCCGCCCGAGTTTCCAGAAGCCCTACACTGCACCACTGATGCAGAACAAAGCAAGGGCAGGGGGTTCAGGAGGTCCCAAGACCTCGTATGTGATTGGACCACGCTACAACTGCGGTCAGACCGGACACCTGTCACATCAGTGCCCTCAACCAAAGAAGCAGTACACCCAGCCTCCACCTCGCACAAGCCATGTGCATTACACCAATGTTGAAGAACTGCCAGAAGGAGAACTTGTCACCGCTGGTACGTTCATTGTTAATCACTACCCTGCAGTTGTGTTGTTTGGTTCTGGAGCATCGCATTCTTTCATAAGTGAGAATTTTGTTATAAGGAGTAATCTTGGTTTAGTAGAGTTGGATCGGGGATATCAGATAAGTTCAGCAGGAGCTGTTTCTCTCCGCCCGTAAAATGGCTAAAGGAGTGGAAATGACTTTGGGGATCAAAAGGCCATAGTGGATCCCATAGTAATCCCGGGTCTAGGTTTGGATGTCATTTTGGGTATGGGTTGGATGAAACTCTGGAGGGTCAATCTTGACATTGCAGAGCGAGTAGTTTCCATGGTAAGTCACTAGAATGAGTCTTCTATTCGTTTCAAGTTACCCCGAAACCCCCATGAGATAGGAGTGTTGTTCAATATCACGACAAAGCAGATAACTGAGATCCCGATAGTGTGTGAGTTTCCAGATGTCTTCCCTGATGAGTTGCCAGGACAACCACCGGATAGGGATGTGGAGTTTGCTATAGAGTTAATCCCTGGAATGGCACCTATTTCTCGGAGGCCATATAGAATGCCGAATAACGAGTTAGTAGAGCTTAAAACTCAGTTGCAAGAGCTTTTGGATAAGGGTTTGACACGTCCTAGTTCGCCACGTTGGGGATGTCCCGCCATCTTCGTGAAAAAGAAGGACAAAACTTTGAGAATGTGTGTGGATTATAGACCTCTGAACGTAGTAACTATAAAGAACAAATATCCCTTACCCCGAATTGACGTCTTGTTTGATCAGTTATCAAAAGCGAAAGTGTTCTCCAAGATTGACTGAGGTCAGGTACCGATCACGATCAAGATCAGAAGAGAGGATATACCAAGACAGCTTTCACCACCAGATATGTACTCTATGAGTATCTAGTTATGTCTTTTGGAATGACAAATGCACCGGCACATTTCATGTATCTGATGAATTCGGTCTTTATGCCTGAATTGGATAAGTTTGTCATAGTGTTTATTGATGACATCTTGGTATACTCTAAAAATGAGAAGGATCATGCTGAGCATCTACGAGTCGTCTTAGCTCGACTTCGAGAGAACAAGTTGTTTGCTATGTTTAGCAAGTGCGAGTGTTGGTTAAAGAAAGTACCCTTTCTCGGACACGTCCTTTCAGAGGAAGGAATTTCTGTGGATCCCATGAAAGTACAGGAAGTTATGGATTGGCAAGCACCCACTAACGTACATGAGGTACACAGCTTTCTAGGGTTGGTCGGTTACTACCGTCGGTTCATTCCGGATTTTTCCAGGATCGCAAAACCTATGACTCATCTAACTTAGAAGAACAAGAAGTTTGAATGGACTCTAGAGTGTGAAACAGCATTTCACACTCTGTGAACTTTGTTGACTTCTGCGCCCGTTTTGGCTCAACCAGATTTGGAGGACGCCAGTTGTGACCACATGAAGAGAATTACCCGACTCATGATTTGGAATTGGCAGCTGTAGTTCATGCACTCAAGATATGGAGGCATTATCTTATGGGCAACCTATGCCACGTGTATACAGATCACAAAAGTTTGAAATACATCTTCACCCAGCCAAAGTGGAATATGAGGCAGAGAAGATGGTTAGAGTTGATTAAGGATTATAACCTAGAAGTGCATTACCACCCTGGAAAAGCGAACGTTGTAGCAGATGCTTTGAGTCACAAGACTCATTGCAACTCCCTACAACCATTGTTGGAAGATGGATTCAACCTTATGCACCCTGCTATGCTGAACAATATCACCTTATAGTGCACTCAAGAAAGTGACATCATCGAGGGACAAAAGACCGATGAAGAGATCTGTCAGATTAAAAGAGGTTAGAAACCAGTAGTTCATTAAACTTCAGAACAGATGAACAAGGGTTATGTGGTTATAATCAAAGGTTGGTTGTTCCCAAGAACACAGAGCTAAAAGAAAGAATTCTGAATGAAGCCCACAATTCAAAGTTGTATATCCATACAGGAAGTAGTAAGATGTACCAAGATTTGAGAACAAGGTATTGGTGGTCAAAGATGAAGAAAGAGGTTGCGGCTTATGTCGCGAAGTGCGATACTTGCTGTAGAATAAAGGCTATACACATGAAACCTGCCAGATTGCTACAACCGTTATCAATCCCAGAATGGAAATGGGAAGAGATTAGTATGGATTTCATCACAGGTCTCCCCACCACCCAAAAGGGACATGATTCTATCTGGGTTATCGTGGATCGGTTATCCAAAGCAGCTCACTTCATACTAGTCAAGACTACGCATCGGCCACATTAGTACGCAGATTTATACATTTAGAATATCTTAAGGTTACATGGAATTCCCAACAGGATTGTTTTTGATAGAGGACCCCAGTTCATAGCACGTTTTTGGGAACAATTGCACAAGGAGCTAGGGACTAAGTTGGTACGAAGTTCCGCCTATCACCCTCAAACTGCCGGACAAACAGAAAGAGTAAATCAAATCTTGGAAGATATCCTCAGAGCTTGTGTTTTATCCTCAGGAGAATCATGGGAGAAATGGTTACCCCTCGCAGAATTCTCATATAACAACAGCTATCAGGAAAGTATAAAGATGGCACTTTTTGAAGTGTTGTATGGACGAAGATGCAGGACCCCGGTAAATTGGGTTAATCAGGAGATCGAGGATTTTATGGGTCAGATTATGTAAAGCAAGCTGAAAAGATTGTACAAACGGTACAACAACATATCAAGGCAGCACAGTCCCGACAGAAAGGTTATGCTGACACACGAAGGAGACTGACGGACCAGGATGTCAGAGATATCATCTATCAATGATTACTCTGACTAATCCAGGATGGCTTTAGAGATCCGAAGACTTGTAACGAAGTGTACTTGGATTAGGACTCTAGTTTGTAACTTAGTCGAGTTGTAAAAGGAAGTCTTGTTGTTAGAATAAGACTCCACTGTTGTAACCGGCTAGGACTCGGTCTGCGCTGAGGCTCACCGGATATATAAGGGGAAAGGGCGCAGGTCCTAGAGAATTATCATTAATCATAACATACACAAGGCACACGCCGCACTGGACGTAAGGTATTACGCTACTTAGCGGCCTGAACCAGTATAAATCGTTGTCCCTGTGTACTCGCCGAGTCCTACGAACGCCGATCCCCACCGAACAAATCGTCTGAGATTTCTCAAGACGAGGTGCCGGTAAAAAACACCGACAGCTGGCGCGCCAGGTAGGGGCTTTCAGCGATTCGACGACCAAGAGCCCGGCGAACCACGACAACATGTTCTCGACGGGATCAATTTTCGTTTTTGGCTCATGGACTTGCATTGCGGATGATCAAGGAAAACTGCACAGACAGCTCGCCATGGAATCAGAACCACAAGCCATGCCAAAGATGGAACACCTCGCTCAGAACCTAGCAAATCTGACGGTCCAAGACCCGCAAGATCCTGGAGACCATACAAACACATCCGACTCCTACTCCAACTCAAACTCTGAAGAAAAGGACCCGGATACCTGCTATGGCTTCACCTTCGGGCTGCGGAACTCTGCTAAAAACTTTCAGGGCATGATTGGTGCAAAATTCAAAGAGTATCAGCAGATACCTTTGACGGGAGCTCAACAAGGACTCATTTTTAGCTCTACCAAGGAGGGTAACATTGTCCATTGGCCAATTCAGCCTGCCCCGGCTAGACTGGTTGGCACAATTGACCTGTAACTTCCATACCAGCACGGACATCAGCTCCCTTTTGAGGAACACAACTCCACAACGGAACTAATCTCCAGCACTTCTACATTGGAATCAGTAACACCGGGATCATCAAACTAGGGCTACACTCGTGAAGTCTTCATGGCGGGGCACCAGTCATCTCTACGACCACCAACCCCACCAGATGTCTGTCAAGACGATGAAACTCTGAGTATGATTTCTGACAATGATCCGGAAGGACCCGCGGAAACCGAGTCCTTGAAAGCTGAAAGAATCCGAAGGAATAGAGCTAAGGAGGCCCGTAGAAGGCGAGCAACTCACCGCAAGGAAGCTGTAGATCGCTAAAGTGCGCGACTAGAAGAATTCAACACCCGGAGGCGTCTGGAAGTAGAGGCAGAGCGTCAAGCTCGCACTAAAGAAAACCACTCCCAGGATGATCTTAACAGGCGACGCCCTGATTGTTCTCGCAACCTTGAACCCGAGTTCATGAGGGTCGCCGGCCATAAAGTCTTCCAGACTCCCTATCAAAACATACTAGCTCTAGCTACGGAGATGGGAGCCAAGACCAACCGCACCCCTGATGAAGAGCGACGACTGGTCATGCTTCAGACTACCGCACTCCAACTCTGAGGGCGGAATCTTGAATCCCTAGCCAACGAGCAAGCTTCATCTCACCCAAGCCAGAGGCGGCCAGTTCAAGAACGACTCGGTCGTATCCCAGCAAGGAGCCGTCTGGGCCACCGAGTACCCAACCAAGCTAAGGGAGGAGCCGAATCTTCATACAGAGGTGTCGCAGTCGCAGCATCCAATGCAGTTGATCGCTTCCCCTGCTTTTCCCAAAGGCTTCGAGCGGTTTCGTTCCCGCAAAAATACAAACCCGGGAATTACTCAAAGTACGACGGGAAGATAGAACCTAAACGGTGGCTCAGGCTATATGCTCAAGCAGTCGAGCTAGCGGGTGGAAGCAACGACGTCAAAGCACTCTACCTCCCAATGGCTCTAGAGACAATGCCGCTTGCTTGGTTTGACAGGCTTAAACCCGAGTCCATCGACTCTTGGGAACAACTACATCGTATCTTCATTGAAAACTTTGCTGGTGTCCCAGAGAGATCAGATCCCCGGACTAAGCTCAGAACCTGCAAGCAACAAGAAAAACGAATCAATGCGGGAGTACTATAGGCGATTCTCAGAAATCCGCTCTACAGTATCCGACATTACAGACAGAGAAGTAATTGACCTTTTTGGCAACGGTATTTGCAAAAGGTACAATTACAAAGATTTCATCAAGCAGGACCCGACCACCGCTGATGAGTTCCATCGGGCTGTAAACTCCATGATGGCGACAGAGGAATGCACACAGGAATGCTTCCCGATAGAAAACACGCAGGTGATTCGAGGAAACAACCCGAGAGGCAACCAGGCACCACAGCAAAATACCCGGAAAAGGGCAGGAGATAATACTGTCGCTGCCATGGAGCCTCAGAAGAAGGGAAACAAACTATTCACCTTTGATGACTTACTCGACGGACCCTGCCCTTTCCACCTGAAAAGTGGACATCAAGAAAGGCACTGCCGACAGCTCATGGAGCGAGGCTTGAACCCCGACTTCAACAAGAACAAGAAAGACAAAGGCAAGAAGACGGCTGAGGATCCTCAACAGGACGCTGGTGGCTTTCAGCACCCCAAAGGAACTATTAACGTCATCTTTGGAGGAGTAACTACCAGTGACAACAAGAGGCTTCAGAAGCTTTCCCTGCGAGAGATCATGTCCACCGAACCAGCGACACCCAAATACCTTGACTGGTCCGAACATCCGATTAATTTCTCCAGAGCAGATCAATGGACCAGTGTTTCCAATGCAGGCCATTACCCGCTAGTTTTGGACCCCACGGTCGCTGGATATACACTTGGTAGGGTACTCATCGATGGCGGAGCAGGACTCAATGTTATCTTTGCAAGCACCCTACAAAAGATGAATCTAGATCTCGCAACCCAGCTCACACCATCAACCGCTCCTTTCTACGGCATAGTACCCGGAAAAGCGGCTGTGTACCACTCGGAAGGTATACTACCCGTCACTTTCGGAACTCCGATCAATTACAGAATGGAGTACACCAGTTTTGACGTAGCCGACTTCGAATCATCGTATCACGCCATATTCGGGTGACCCTCTATTGCCAAGTTTATGGCAGTACCCCACTACCCGTACCTCTTATTGAATATGGGGTCCCAAAGGAATTTAACCTTCAGAGGCGACTCAACAGCGGTCATTTGATTGCGACACAGAGGCTGTCCAAATCACTGAAAAAGCTCAACTCACCCTGGAAGTACAAGAACTCGCTCAGATGGTGCTTAATACCAAGCCTGGAGATTAGAAATCCAACCAAAAAGGCGGGTACTATTCAACCATCAGCAGAAGTCTCCACAAAAGCCATTGACCTGGAAACCAGTGATCCTTCTAAGACAGCGGTTATCAGTGCTCACCTATCTGAAGAATAGGAACTCGCGCTCACCAAGTTCCTTCGAGCAAACAAAGACATATTTGCTTTGAAACCAGCAGACATGCCTGGGGTTCCAAGGAACTTGGCTGCGCACAGATTAGAGTTAAAGGAAGGCTCTAGACCTATCAAGCAAAGATTACAATGATTTTCACCAGAGAAGAAAGAGGCAATCAAGAAGGAAATAGCCAAGCTACTCGCGACCGGATTCATCAGAGAAATCCTCCACCCCGAGTGGTTAGCTAACCCAGTGCTAGTCAAGAAGAAGAACTCTGCTGAGTGGCGCATGTGTGTCGACTACACAGACCTCAACAGGCATTGTCCAAAGGATCCCTTCGGATTACCAAGGATAGATCAAATAGTTGATGCCACCGCAGGCTCTGCCTTACTCTCTTTTCTGGATTGCTACTCCGGTTACCATCAGATTGCCCTCAAAGAAGAAGACCAACCAAGACATCGTTCATTACTCTTTTGGAGCATACTGTTACAAAACTATGTCCTTTGGACTAAAGAACGCGGGGGCTACTTATCAATGCGCCATCCATGATTGCCTGGGTGATCAGATTGGCCGCAATGCAGAAGCTTATGTTGATGATGTAGTCATAAAAACAAAGGATCCGACTACCCTGATATCAGACCTAGAGGAAACCTTCAACCGATTACGTGCGTATCAATGGAGACTCAATCCAACCAAATGCGTCTTCGGGGTACCCTCAGGACAGCTACTCAGATTCCTCGTTAGTCATCGAGGCATCGAGGCTAGTCAAAAGCAGATCACAGCTATCATCAACATGAAGCCACCTACCTCTGTCCGAGACATTCAGAAACTCACCGGATGCATGGCTGCGTTAAATCGATTTATCTCTCGGCTCGGAGAAAAGGGATTGCCTTTCTTCAAATTGCTTAAAGCCGGCGACAAATTTCAGTGGACGGATGAAGCGGACAGAGCTTTTGAATAACTCAAAAGCTACCTTATCAATTCACCCGTACTGACACCGCCGGAACCCAGGGAATCGATGATGCTGTACATCGCAGCTACCAAACACGTTGTCAGCACAACAATCATGGTGGAGCACAAAGACGACAAGCACATCTACAACACCCAATGACCAGTTTATTACATCATCAACGGGTACTATCTGACTCAAAGGTCAGGTACCCGTAAGTACAAAAACTTCTCTATGCTTTACTCATATCCTCAAGAAAGTTGCGGCACTACTTCGAAGCTCATGAGATCACGGTAGTCACGAATTTTCCTTAGAGAGAAATCCTTCACAACCGTGATGCTACTGGAAGGATTTCCAAGTGGGCAGTTGAATTAGGGGCACTCAACATCAAGTTCACTCCGAGGAAAGCTATCAAGTCTCAGGCCCTAGCTGATTTTGTCGCCGAATGGACTGAAATACAGCAGACTAGAGACAACGCTACTCCCGATCATTGGAAGTTGTACTTCGATGGGTCCCTAAAACTCGGAGGAGCAGGAGCCGGAGTCCTTTTTGTATCACCTGCTGGCGAACAGCTCAAATACGTTCTGCAAATATTGTGGCCAGCCACCTACAATGAAGCAGAATATGAGGCACTGCTCCACGGACTTAAACTAGCAGTCACTTTGGGCATTAAGCGGCTATTAGTCTATGGTGATTCTTCCGTGGTCATTCACCAAGTTAATAAAGACTGGGACTGCACCATGGAAACAATGAACGCCTATTGTGCTCAAGTATGCAAGCTGGAAAAACACTTTGCAGGACTGGAACTCATTCATGTTACCCGGGATCTCAACGTGGCAGCAGATATACTCGCGAAATTGGGTTCTAACAGAGCACAAGTTCCCAGTGGTACCTTTGTACATGAGTTATCCAAGCCTTCAATCCAAGAGAAGGAGGAGTTCAAGCCAGAACCCGCAACCCAGGCCCTATCTCTAGCACCCGACTGGACACGAGTTTTCATTGATTACTTCAAGGAACATAAACTACCAAGCGACAAAACTACAACAGAGCAAGTCACCAGGCGTAGCAAAAACTATGTTCTAGTCGGGGATAAGCTGTATCGACGCGGAGTTTCATCAGGGGTCCTCCTCAAGTGTATTACACCAGAAGAAGGCAGGGAAATCCTGAATGAAGTCCACTCTAGGTCCTGCGGTAATCACGCAGCTTCAAGGTCACTAGTCGGAAAAATCTTCAGGATAGGATACTACTGGCCCTCAGCTTTAAAATACGCGGAAGACTTAGTCCGCCGTTGTCAATCATGCCATTTCTTTGCCACGCAGCAGCATGTACCCACACATGAACTGATATGCATCCCTCCGTCATGGCCCTTCTCATGCTGGGGACTCGATATGGTGGGTCCTCTCAAGCGTGCCCCAGGCGGATTCGAGTACATCTACGTAGCAATTGACAAGTTCACAAAATGGATCGAGTACATGCCCTTGGTCAAGTTCAATGCTTCCAAGTTAGTCCAATTCATGCAGAACATCTTTCATCGCTTTGGAATGCCGCACAGAATCATCACCGATCTTGGGTCCCCCTTTACGGCTATCGAATTCAAGTCATGGGCCAGCGACTGTGGAATCAAGATAGACTACGCATCAGTAGCTCACCCATAGTCCAATGGCCAAGTTGAAAGAGCAAACGCCCTGATTCTCGCCGGATTAAAACTAAGGCTATTTGACCTCCTAAAAGATCACGGCGGAAAGTGGGTTGAGGAATTGCCTAAGGTAGTCTGGGGCTACGAACACAACGAAGTCGGGCAACAGGCCAAACACCTTTCTTCCTGGTATATGGCACTGAAGCAATCTTACCGGCTGACTTAATCTGGAACTCCCCACGAACGGAGCAGTACAACGAGGGCAAAGCTGATGATACCAGGCGGTTAGAAGTCGACAGCCTTGAAGAAGCCCGACTAACCGCACTTTTTCAGTCAGCAAGATACCTTCAAGGGATGAGGCGCTATTATGATAAGAACGTCCATCACCGCACCTTCCAAGTAGGTGACATGGTGTTGAAGAAAATTCAGAACACCGTTGGACGTCACAAGCTCATGAGTCCATGGGAAGGTCCTTATATTGTATCTAAAGTAACAAGACTCGGGTCATTTGAGCTAGTCACTAAAGATGGATCTCCACTACCAAATTCATGGAATATAGAGCACTTGAAGAAATTCCATACTTAAGGACTACGCTACAAGTCTGATTCAGGGCAATTGTATTTATTAGTCGGATATTAATAAAGTTTGAAGTTCATACGACATAAGAACTTTTATCCAGGCTTTTTTCTACACCTCATCACGACTATTCAGTCGCATAACAGTCTCTGCAATAGCAGGGCTTACCTCCAACTAATATATAATATTACTCGGATAGATTGGTTCAGCGAAAACCATACTTGAGTTACGAGCTTCGAGCTCAATACAACTCACAAGATAGTACGGCTTAACACCCGGCTATCAGCCTATAGCGAATATGGAATCCACCATAGTGGAGACTAGTTCCTATAAGGCGTAACAAGGCGGGATAGTACCCACCCTGTTACATACATCCTGGACAAAGGTCCACTTACCTTCGCACCCAAGCTACGATCCCCAAGAGGATACGATCCACCCTGAAGGAACCAACATTACGGTCCTTCAAGAGACGCCTGATCGGAATTATCCCTTGAACAAGGGTACTAAGAGTAGTACTCGGGCAAGACTAAGTTCTCTACACAATGATTAGAGAAACGAAGTGACACGACCCAAACTAAAGTGCTAGCGAGCACTCGGATAGACTCGTCTAGTTAGACGCCTGGTCATACATCCACAACAAATAAACTCAACCCATTGCCAAAGAAATTTGCCGCAATATGGAGTTGAACATATTTGCAATTCACAAGATTCAAAAGTAACCAATATTTTTGATATCTTATAATAATTGTTTTCAGGAGATACAAGCTGCAGAGACCGAGGAGTCTAGACTACTCTACAAGATCTAATATCTATGAGTACTCCTCCGCGGTGGCCTTCACCTCCTCTTGCATCGCCGCAAGGTCCTCGTCACCTTTGTCCTCAGGAAGGGTCATCAGAGCGGACAGGTCAAAGGACGGCAGATGTAGCCGCAGCGTTGCCATCAGACCCTGCACCACGGAGATCGACATATCTTTGATATATTGCGCCAGCCGCCCAGGTGCAGCCTTGGCCCGTTCAATCAAAGACTCCTCGACTCCTGCCGACGCCGAAATCATGTTGAGCAGGGGCTCGACAGCTTGCTCCAAAGCCATCAGGGAATCCCGTGACTCCTTCGTAGATTTCAAAGCCTGCAGAAGGTCCCGGTCATCACCCTCACGCATCAATTTGGCTTCTTGAAGAGTACTCTGCGCATTAGCAAATACCTCTTCAAGCTCCGCATGCTTCCGATTGAAGGCGTTCTGCCACCCAGAAGCCAGTTTATTTGCATCTGCATACACAACAGTCAGTTATCTTGTCATCCGACTAATATTATGGAGCAGAACGACACAGAAACTCCAAGTATACCTTCTAGCTGCTTTTTAGAACTCTTCTTGAGCTCCTTCAGCTTCTGTTCCATAGCAGCAGACATGGATATCAGCTCACCCTCTCGGTCGTTAGCAGCATCACGCTCTGCTACCACTTCCTTGAGGTTGCCTTGGAGTTCATTAATGCGACTTTGCAAAAACCTGGGTGGCTACCTTCTGACTAATTTGGTCCTGGGCAATATAGTCCCGGAGCTCTTGGTTTTCATGAGACAGCTCCTGGCAGATCCGGGTGACTTGATCTCTAACCTTGAAGTCAAAGGACTACAATACAATAATACCGTGAGTACTCGGATGAGTTTACAGTATAACAAGAAGAGATTGAGACTCTTACCTCAACAAATTGGTGATGAGCTTCAAAAGGAGCCCTCACCTGATCCCTCAGCTCCTTCAGCCGAGTAAGATCTTGGTCATACCCGGATACGTCAAGAGTAGCTCCTTGGCGCGAGGACTCGGGTGCATCTAAAGATCCTCCCTATTGACAAGCTGAGTCCTCTGCATGTATCTCTGTCAAGACCATGCCTAGGATAGGCTCGTCCGGCTATCGTGTATGAAAAAACCAGTCATTCCACACTCGGTCAAACTCCAATTGAGTGGGAGAACGAAAGATGGAGTACGGCCAACCAACCTGAGGCAATGGAAGAGTATCCGCGTCAGGAGCGGCTTCGACCTGAGACTTGGACGTAGAGGAGTCAGGCAATGGATCTACCTGACTGAAGGTTGGCGGTATGCTGGAGCCATCCTTGGCTAGCGGCTCTGACTCCTCCACCGCCTGAGGATCAGGAACGGTGCTCGAGGCTTTTTGCACCTGGTTTTGCCTTCCTGCAAGCAGACAAGTATACATGTCAGTATCAGAACTCTATGTACACTCTACAAAGCCGAAAACTTACTTCACGAGCTTCAACGGCTTTGCTAGCTTCAAGAGCGGCTGTATCAGAAGCGGGTCTGAGGTCGGAGGCTTCTCAGACACCACGCTGCTTGAAGTCCCTTGCGCCGTTCCAGCATCTGATACAACGACATATATAAGACAAGAGACCATCAACACTCAAAAGGACTATAAAGTACTTGGGTTTTCCCATACCAGGAGCACCCAACTTATAGTGCTTATTAGACAATTCTTGAGATAAAAGAACTTTTCGGCAAGCACAGCGATTACCAGTGCGAGCCTTCTTAAGGACGGGTCCCCCGGCTTCTAGTTGAGGAGTCGGCGACCTCTTCCGGCTACCTTCAGCCTCTGGTTCTATAAGCAGGACATCAGAGTCAGTTGATTCTGTGTCAAACCAGTCAAGATCTTCAGGCGAACTTGGTTTATTAGGAAGATCCTCACTTCGGATTGGACCTTCAAACCGATGCCTCCGCCTTCTTCAGCCGCCGGAGGTAGGGGAGGACAATCATTGTTATCTCTCCCCTGACCCTAAAAAACAGAAGGGTATCTAGTCAGGTCAGACGGATATCTATTCCGAACCTTGATGACACGACAAATTAAGTACTTACCAGAGGAGGAGGATTAATGGCGGAGAAGGATGTCATCACTGGAGCAAGACGTTCACGGCTCTTAAGCAGCCGGTTCACTCTCTAGAGGATTTCACAGTCTGCAAATTGCTCGACAGCGTGGCGACCCGGGTCGTTCTTACCCAGGTATTCAAACCCAAAGTTGGCTCGCTACTGAAGCGGGTGGATGCGCCGGGCAACAAAGTCTTGAACGATAGTGTATCCGGTCAGCCCATCGATTATTAAAGCATCTATCATAATGAGGGGTTGGATAGCTCCTACTTCTTCACTTGTGAGCTTCTCCTTCCATTCTCGGCACTTCTGTGGTGGCCATCCGTCATGACGACGAAGAGCTGGGGGTGGGTTACCCATATAGAACCACCCAGCAGCCCAGTCTTTTACCGACTCTGACAACTCAACAGTTATATATTGATTGCCTACTTCCAATCTAACCTGGAGACTAGCCCCTCCGACTACTTCGGTATTAGCGTCACTAGGTTGACACTTAAACCAGAAAAAGTAGCGGAAAAGGGTAATAGAGGGACATATCCCAAGAAAAGCCTCACAAAGGTGGGCGAAGATTGCAATACGAAGAACCGCATTGGGAGTAATATTGTTTAGAGTCAAACCATAGTAATGCAGCAATCCACGGAAGAAATCCGAAGCAGGAAGCCCCAATCCCCTCTCTACGAAGGCTTTAAACATCACGATCTCCGTGGTATTGGGGGCAGGAGCACGATGATCAGTGGGTACTCTCCATCCATCCAGTGGTTGCGCCCGCAGCAATCCTTGCTGCGCCAGGAATGCCAGTTCCGCCAGGGTGGTGTCCGGCTTCTTCCACGCCAAGACATCAGTTGGCAGGTTCGGATGCTTAGGCTTTCCGGTGGTGGTGATCCTAGGCTTCTTCTTGTCTCGTGTAGATTGCCTCTTGGGACCCATGTTGGTGACGAGAGATTTTCTACGCATCAACTGTGGAATTGGCTAAGGGATTTCTAGCTCCGAAGGCAATGGCTTGATGACAGCATAAGGAAAACATAAGCCCGGTGGCGGCTTATTATAGATCTATTTTGGCACCTGTTCATCTTTTCTCAATGGCGTCATGGAACCGTCTAAAAACCCTAACGGGTGGGAGTACGTGTCAGACGGCATTAGAGACGGAGAACAGGAATACAGTAAACAGACAAGTTTCTTCTTCCGCAAGATACATTTAGTACTCGGAAAGCAAGACGGAGGACTCAGAAAATATTCCAAGTACCCGGATCTTTGTTATTATTACTCGGAATTACAACAGAGATACATGGAAACATCTTGAGATACAACAACTTTCAACAGAAGTACAATCAAGGTGTAAAACGCTACTCTAGTGAATTCAAGGTACATAGCCTTGATGCCTATTGCACCAAGGACCGGGTTCAGTGAGACGCAGTAAAGCAGACACAAAACTTGGGTAGACACTATCTTTTCAGTGCATCCCAAGGTGGGTCTTTGGTACTACCCCAGTACTCAAGGAACTCGGGGAAGACCATCACACTCGCCGCCCTTTTGACAACCTGTGACTCCGAGGTTATCTACGAGTGGTAGTCACAAGAGTTCTTTTAGGCGCACCTCTGTGTCCCTCTGCTCGCGACCACTTGGAAACCACCCTAACAGATGGTCCTATCACAAGAGTTCTTTTGGGCACTATATCAATTCTACAGAAGGAAGACACCCGAGGGCTCGATCATTTCAGCTACTGCTATTACAATACCCATGGAACTAATAAGAAGTTCTATACTCTCGAAAGATATGAGCTCTTTGCTTCCTAGGCAGGGTATTTATAGGCAGTTTCTTCTAGGTCTATAGACCAGGTTCATCAACAAGAGTGATTGTTGGACCCATAATTCAACCAATGAACTGTGGTGCATGTGAAGCTCGGCATGGGTAACAGAGCTGATTCTCACACGCATTTCAAGACAAAGACGACAAAGTTTGCAGTTGCAGAAAACGACAAACATCATTATTACGCACAGTTGGAACAGTCACCAGTCAATTATTGCTGGACTCAAGGTAATTTTTATTCAGTGGGGGGTGATATGGGATGTTTGTTTAAAACATTGCCCACCTGAAGCTGAGTAATTATTATTTTGGACGGTTTAAGCAACAAGTTGGTGTCATGGTCCGATTACTCAAGACCTTAATAGATTACCTAATGGCTTCATTTAGAAGACCCCGAGAACCGACTACTATGGTACTCGGAACTCAAGCTCGGGGGCTGCAGGGTATAATCTATAAAGGAAATGTTTTTTCTTATTCAAGATTTACTCGAGAAAGGCTCCAAAGATCCTCAAAGTTATTACAAATAACAAGAGGCTCGGGGGCTACACCCTATGGGTGCACTTTTTGTAAAAAGTGCACACCATGGAATTTCTTTACACTCGGAGCACTTCAAGATTTCTCAAGACATTACTCAGAGATTCTCAAGAAGAAACTAGAAGATAACGTCGTGAAGAAATGATGAAGAGCTCGGGGGCTTGACGGACCAGGATGTCAGAGATATCATCTATCAATGATTACTCCGACTAATCCAGGACGGCTTTAGAGATCCGAAGACTTGTAACGAAGTGTACTTGGATTAGGACTCTAGTTTGTAACTTAGCCGAGTTGTAAAAGGAAGTCCTGTTGATAGAATAGGACTCCATTGTTGTAACCGGCTAGGACTCGGTCTGCGCTGAGGCTCACCCGGATATATAAGGGGAACCGGGCGCAGGTCCTAGAGAATCGATCATTAATCATAACAATACACAAGGCACACGCCGCACTGGACGTAAGGTATTACGCTACTTAGCGACCTGAACCAGTATAAATCGCTGTCCCTGTGTACTCGCCGAGTCCTACGAACGTGGATCCCCACCGAACAAATCGTCTGAGATTCCTCAAGATGAGTTGCCGGTTAACAAACACCGACAGAGACCCCTGGAATTCCAAGTGTGAGATTATGTTTACCTTAAGGTCTCGCCCATGAGAAAGGTCCAATGTTTTGGAATTAAGAAAAAGCTAGCACCCCGATATGTATATGTAGGACCATATCAAATCATAGCCAGAAAGGGAGAAGTAGCCTATGAAGTGCAGTTAGCCCCGGAGATGAGCGCAGTTTTTCCCGTGTTCCACGTATCACAGTTGAAGAAGTGCCTTCGAGTACCAGAACGAGAAGAGGTTCAAATCCCGGATGTCGCTATCAGATCAGATCTGGAATACTATGAGCAGCCTCAGGAAATACTGGATACCAAGACTCGAGAAACTCATAACCGAGAAGTGAAGACGTACAAGATTCTCTAGAGCAATCACGGACCCAATGATGCAACTTGGGAAACCGAGGAGTACTTGCGCGTAAACTATCCCGCTTTTTATAAAGATTGGTACGTAATGCAAATCTCGGGACGAGATTTCTTTAGGGGGGAAGGGTTGTGACACCCTAGTGTCAAGCACTGTATTAGGAACTACACTTAGCTACTAAAATTCATAAGCAATGCATTGCATCATTTCATGTGCATGAAAGTGTTTTGTCAGGTTGTCTAAGTGGATTTCTATCTTGGCAAATAATTTTATAAAATAGGTAATTTTGAGTATAGCACTTTATATTGACACCTTGACCTAGATCAATATTTTAATAATTAAAAATGTGGGAACAAAATGTTTTATAGCTCAAAAATTGGCTTTATTTATGTGGAGGATGATAAAATGATTTTCAGAAAATGTGTCTTATATGAAAGTTGTAGAGAAAATTATTTTGAATAACTTTTATTTTTGGGTCAAAGCCTAATTTTGAGTTTTTGAAACTGATTTGAAGTGGTCAAAGTTTGGAAAAGTTTTTGCAAAAAGAAAAAAGAAAAATGTTTTCCCGGCGCTTCCCAACCGGCCCAGTTGGTCTTTCGGCCCGCTCACGCCGCGCCAGCCCGCTCGCGCCGCACCGGCCCACGCCCGCTCGCCGCGCCGCGCCGTACGCCAGCCGGAGCGCCACGTGGCCCCTAGCGTCTGCACCGGATCCCGCTCGCCCTATCACCGCGCGATCTTCTCCGCCTGATCACGCAAGCAATCTTGCTTGCCCTCTCGCTCGCCGCCTCACCTGCCCTGCCGCCTCACCGACTGCGCCCGCCTCTCACCGCTTGCCGCGCGGGCCCCGCCACGACCGTCGGCCGGCTGACCCACGAACAAAACCGAGCACCGCTCACACTCCTCTCCTCTCCCTCACTCACTTGTTCGCACTCGCTTTCGCCTCCCTCTCCTCTCCTCCCGCGAACGCGCAAGCCGAGCGCTCTGTCCGCCGTCGCCGCCACCGCACCACGCCACTGAAGTTCCAGCCCCAACCACGCCACCGCCGGCCAATTGTCTCCGTCTAACGCTCTGCCTTCGTCCCGCACACCCGGTGTGCACGCCCGCATCACCAACCGGGCCCCGTGGACGCCGGAATACGCCGTGCCCTCTTCGGCCGTCATCAACACCGGAGAGTGCCCGCCACCGTTGCTCGCCAACCAAGCCTCCGCCGAGTCCCTTCTTCCCCCTCGAGCTCCGTCACGCCAAGGAAAGGTGAGAACACCTTCCCGCCTCAACGCTACCACCCCTACCTCTCTCTCTCACCCAGCCGAGCGCCATGGGCGTCCGCCATGGCCGCGCATGAGGCCAAGCTCCATCGGAGCTCCGCCAGCCAAACCAACCCCCTTGCCTTGCTTCCTAGGGTTCCCTTGAGCTTTAGCACCCGTTGAATTAACCGGCGACCGCCGGAGATGGCCGGACCACGCCTCACCGCCGCCGCCATCCGCCATGGCTCGCTGCCGGCAAGCTCCAGCCACCCTTTAGCCAAACCGACACCACCACTCGGTCCGCCCCGTCAAGGCGAACAGACCAAGCCAACTCCCACCGCCGGCGACCTCGCCGTCGGCGAGAAACCCCCGTCAACGCTCGCCCTTGTTTCGCTCTCACTGACAAGTGGGTCCATTGACCGCGTAGGCCCCACGCGTCAGCCTCACCGGTCCATGAGCCGAGTCTATGCAAGCCGGGCCGGGAATTTCAAATGTTTTTCCTTTTTGTTTATTTCTAGGGAAAAACTTGTTTATTTTGTGTAGCACGTTTTAATGATCCAAATGAGTGCTTTCAGTTTTGTTAGCTTGTTCATGTAGTAGATCTGTCATGGAAAAATATGAAAGTATTTTGGTGAAAGTTTATTATACTGTTTTTATTTAATCTAGATTATGTGCTTTTGTTTAGATAAATGAGTTTATGTGTTTTCTGGTTGAATAATTCATGGCAAAATTGTGTAGGTTTCTTGCCAAGTATGCATCTGTGAAAAATTTATGAGGCACTGTTTCTGTAGAAAACGTATCTGTTTAGGTTTAATTTCCTTTTTAGCTATTTTCTTAAAATAATGGTTAAAATGATTTATATGTGAAAGTAAAACCTGGGAAACTTTATGTAGTTCTCTGTATGTTATGTTTAAGCTGAGAAAAATGCTAAGTATAGGTGTTGTATAGAAAAATAAGGAGTTGGTGTACAAGTATGCTTTTCTATTTTTTTTTCTTAGAAATTCTTGTAGAAAAGAATATAATGTTTCTGATCATGGATCTTTCTTGACAAATATGAAATGTAAAATAGAATCTGGAAAAAATACCAAAAAGAGGATGTCACCCTTTTCCAGTAGGGTTTGTAGTTCAAAGGGTTTATTTTGGAATAAACTTGTTTATTCTGTGTAGAATTATGTGTCTTTGCTTTAGCAGTAAGTTTGACACTTTTAGGAAAAGTTAGTTCAAAGCACCTTTTGAGCAGCTGGTTCATCTTTTTGTATCTGACATTCAGTATTTTATCTCTTGCTGAAATTTGTGCAGTAAGGTCCAGTAAGTATGAGTTACCTTCTGGAATTTTGTGGATTTTCTGAGTTCAGAAAAATATACTTGCTGTTCAAATCTAGACTCCTTTTAAATAAATAAATAGGAAATAGTTAAAATAACAGTTTTATTTATGTGGTAAAGAAGTGTTTTCCACAATGTCAAAAGTGGTTTTCAAGAAATGTTTTACATTTCATACCACCAGTTGCACCTTGCATTATTTAATTATATACCGCATTGCAATAGGATCGACAGTCCCGGAAGCCGACCAAGAGCCGGAAGCAAACGACGAGCAGGAGATTCAGGAGCTGCCCAGAACCGAGGAGGCCGACCCCGCGCCGGAGACTAACCTGCCCGAGTGCCCCTCTCACGAGGCCTCGATCTTTTCTCAAGGCAAGCCCCGAAGCATTCTAAGTCTCCTTGTATTTACAATTAATCTATTTGAGTATTTTATATTGTGATGCATTAGGTATAGGAGTTGATTGAACCCTACTTGCTGCATTACCATTCCTTGATTATTGTTTACACCTGCCTTGTTATAATGTTAGTTTTATAATATAGAATTGCTTAGCCTGCTTAATAAAAAGTAGTAGTTAACGATGTTCCCGTAATACTCCTGGTGGGTATTTACCGGATCACGGTTGGCTATATTTGCTATCGTTGAAAAGAACCTGAGTAGTAATGAAATACGGTCAACTGGAAGTCAAGGCACAAGTTTGGAAACTTGGGGCAGTCCGTCCGTTGGATCGTGTAGGTTTGTATCGATGTTGGCCCTCGTTCATTTTTGAATGCGCCCTTTTACTTAGGGATACGTCGGTGCCGTAATCATCGACCCCAAAGCCGGTTAGACGCTGTTCGGGCCGGAATCAACCCATGTCGCGCTCTCTAGTATGGAAATGCGATGTGCCTCGAATGGCCATCGTCATGTTCCAATTGGGCGGTCTGTGCTTGAACCGCGACGATTACCACCACGAACAAGCATCGAGCGGTTACCCAATGCATGGACCCGACGGAGAAAGTGTGGGTTGGTATCAAAGGTCTTTCACCAGCTAGTTTGGAATTCGATTCGAGTCGCCGTCTCCCCCGGTTAGTGGGAATCTATGGCGAGCTTCACCACGATACAACTCCATGTGATGTTTAAGGTTCAACTAAAAGGTGATTTAAGTCAACTGGATATGGTTATATTATTGCTTGATTAGATTCAAGTGCTTGTAATAGTTCAGGTGCAAATCTAGACTAAGAGGTAGGTCTAAAACTTGACTGCTCACGGATATCATTAAATATTCCTTCTCTTAGGTTGAGCTTTTCGCAACTAAAAGATCCCAACTCCACCAAAAGAGCCTTGCATACCCTTAGTGTCTTTATTTTCAGTTGGACGGGTAAGTCTAGCTGAGTACATTCCCATACTCAGGGTTTATCCCGTTTGTTGCAGATGGCCAGGTGTACTACGGCTATTGTAAGCACTGCCTCTACCCCGTGGAGGGTGATAAGGAGTAAGCCCAGGGCAGGGTCATCTAGAAGCTTCCCCTTTTCTTTTGCTGGACTGAGACTTCTAGTGGCATATTACTTGAAAAACGAGGAGTGAGTTATTAAACAATATTTATGTGGACCACATGTGTGGTGGTCTTGTTTCAAAACTTATTTCAGCTTCCGCAAATTTGAAACTCAGTATTGTAATAACTCTTTTATGATTTCGCACTCTGATGTTTAAATTCGTTTCGATTATCAACGGTGTATCCTTACGAATGTGATACTTGAACAATGCGATCTTGTATGTTGTATGATGTTTGAAATCCTTCGAGATTTCTGGACTACCGGGGTTATATGGGTTCAAGTATGAGTCGATGTCAGGTGGATTTTGCTAAGACGGTACTTGAGCTCTTATAATCAGGACGGTTCCGTCACATGGCCAACCACTAACACTTAATCAGTTCCACAAGTCTTGTTGTCTATTTGAGTTTCACAGGATTGAAAGACCTAGAAAAGCTGATGAGCAAGTGGATGTTCTATCCACTGTTGGAGCACTCTTTCCACAACCATCAACATCCATCAAAGCTCCAACAGAGGAAACACATTTCCACCGCCAGTCTGCTACATGGCAAGATTGAACGACTATGATAACATTCAGCTTCGGGGAAAGCACCCCCGTGTATCCAGGTAAGTGTCCTTATCCTCTTAAGTGTTCTATACATAAATGAAAATAAAATATAAAACAAAACAAAAAAATGTGGGCACATGAAGGCTCACCATTAATTAAAAAGAAAAAAAAATTGGGCACATGAAGGCCCAACTCTATTAAGGGAACCGGCTTGGGGGAGACGCACCCCCGTTATCTTCGTAATCCAGGAATGTCTTATTCACTATCTTAGTTATTTATAATAAGTGTGTTAGGTTAAATATAATAATTGTGTTAGGTTAAATAAATACTATGTTAAGTTTGCTTAGTTTGTTTTAAGAAGTTAATAATAAAAGAAGAACTCTCTAATCTGTTATATGGAAATGATGAATAGTTGCTCTATCTAATTTCTTTCAAGTACCTAACCTTCAAAACATGAGTTCTCCTAATTAATAATGATGCCTTAAAATTAAATTAAATGCATGGATGGCAAATACCTGATGTGAGGTCTAGGTAATTGATAGATATGACATGTGATGATCTGAGCTACTACTATCTTGTTCTAAACAACACTAGAGTTCCGGAGAGTTTCCAATATTAATATGACTTACACATTTCATCCATCTTCCGCATAAATGCTCATGATTAGTTGTTTCTATCCACTCAAAAGTTTGTTGGAAGCATGTGTCTATTGAAAAAAAGAGAAAAAGAAAAAAAAAAGAGAGAGAAAAAAAATCCAAGGAAATAAAAAAGGACAAGTGTCCGAAACCTCAAAAAGAAATATCCCGAGGAAATAAAAAGGGACAAGTGTCCGGAACCTCGAAAAAATGAATATTAAAAAAAATGGGCATGTGCCCGCTAGTAGAATTAGCCTGATAGCCATGTGTCTCTGATAAACAGAAGAGAGTGATATATTCAAAAGAGCATCCGCCTCCATTTTCCATACACATGCACTTCTCGATTCAATGGTGTGGTTGACTTTCTCTTTGGATTCATTGTTTAATTTGATAACATATGTTTTTAAGCTTTTCTGAAAATTCATAAAACTCCGGGATAATGGTGAAGTAAAAGAGCAAGAGATATGGTGCTTGATTTGATTGTTCTATCTTTCAATTACTCACGATTCAAGGTAAAGTACTAAGCCCCGGGATGAATAATATGATATTTTTTCTAATCCAAATGAGAACTTTTGTTTAAATGCTTGTGTGCTTGTTAAGAAATACAGATATTGCAACAACTCCTGATCCATTGTTGAGATTGGCTTTGCTCGGGACTAGCAAAGGTTAAGCTTGGGGGAACTTGTTGATGCTCACTAATGCTCATAATTAACCATCAACTATTGCATGAAATGACACTAAAAGAGTCACAAAGCATAGTTGTAGGGTTTGAAACTAACAAGTTCCACGAGTTTGGTGCTCTCACTTGTTTGTAGGACATCCATGTTTTTACCATATAAAAGTATCTCAAGTGATGAATTGGAGTGCACCATTGCAAAGAGCTCGTCGAGGCGATCGAAACAGACATATCATTTGCTATATTCGGAGTCCCGAATGGAAAGATATTAATTTCGCAACGAAATCTACAAAAGAAGGATCTAGAAGGCACCATGAGGCGGCCCACCACGTGGGCCCACTGAGCCAGACCGACCAGTCCCACCCCAAGACCGACCGGTCGTCCATGGAGGCCGTTTCACCTCTGCCTTCTGGAACCTTCTTCCACCGCCTCCTAGGATGCATCTCCACCGTCCCTGAAGTCGGTTTGATCCAACGGTGGGCGATAAACGTGACGCGGATCGATGACATGGCGATTCCTTGCCCCCTACTCCACCTCGGGCTATATAAGCAGCCCCAGACCCCCCTCTCCAGGCATCTCCATCTTCATTATTCATCTCCACATCAGAAACTAGGGTTTCAATTAGAAGTAGAGGTCCCTCTAGATGAATCTCTTCTAGTTCATCTAGAATTAGATCTAGTTCTAGTTCTAGTTTCTATTCTCTAGTTCATCTAGAGTATTAGTTGGAAGTTAGAGATTGGTTAGAGAGAGGAGAAGGAGAGAGCTGAGGAGGAGCCGGATCTGTCGGATCTTCCTCGACATTGTATTGGTGCAGCATCTAGTTCGTCTTCAAGTAATCTCCAGGTTCTTCATTTACTATTTCTGAGTATTATATTTAATTTCAGTTCTTGCTTTATTTTATTTACTGGATCTCCGCTCATATCGAGTGCTCTAATTATTCTAGATAATTAGAGTTGTAGACATTAGTGTAGACATGGTGTCTAGACTAGGGTTTACCTGAGTTTGCACCCAGCCCCACGGATAGTTGTGGTAGCCCCAGGTGGTGACAGCCCTGACGGCCGACGTAGTCCACCACGTTCGGGTTGGTGTTTGTAGGACCGTAGTCGGAGCTTCCTAGCCCCTTTCTCATCCCTTTCTGTGGCTAGTGTTCTAATGTCCCGAAGTAAGTAAAGTATAGTGAGCCTTTAATTAGATAGTCCTGCTTAGAAAACCCTAAGATCTCTCTCTTTCCACTTTATCATTCTTTTCTTGGACGTTCTTAATTCTTCTAGTACACTTCACGTTCCCTGTGGAAATTGATACCCTGGAAAACTCTCGGGTGAAAGCTACATCGGTATCCGTGCGCTTGCAGATTATTCTATGTGCGTTTAAAATACCCCACAATCGCGGCGTTAGCAAACCGCCGTTTTTCGATGGGACGAACTATGCGTATTGGAAGATACGCATGTCGGCCTATCTTCAGAGCATGGGTGCTTCTGTTTGGGAGATTTGCAACAAGGCCGATTACGTGGTTTTGGCTGCTCGTGCTACTCAGTTGCAGATGGATGAGCACGATGAAAATAGCCGAGCCCGTAATGCACTTTTCTCCTGTTTGAGCATGTCCAAGTTTGATCGCGTTTCTCATCTCCCCACGGCTCGTGAGATTTGGGCGACCCTCATGAGCTTCCATGAGGGAACCACTCAAGTCAAATCCTGTCTCTACGAGTCGCACAAGCGGGAGTATGAGAACATTCGACACATGCCTGGCGAGAGCATAAAGAGTTTATTCGCTCGCTTTCAGGGGATTGTCAGCAGGATGAGGGCTATCAAGGAGATGTTGCCTTTCGACGATCATGAGAGGGCTCTCAAGCTTTTGCATACTCTTGATCGGTCGGTGTGGGACTCAAAGGTCCAGGCGATCATCAAATCATCTAACTATGAGACCCTCACATGCGATGAGCTCTTCAGTAAGCTCAAGTCTAGTGAGATTGACGCCATGACAAGGGCTTCTTATGAGAATCCTTCTGGCCCATCGATGGCTTTGCTTTCTGGCTCTTCTGCTAACCCCTCTAGAGGATTTGCACTTTCTTCTCTCCTTTCTGTCATAGAGGAGCAGCTGGAGTTCATGGGGGATGATGAGTTGGCTTTACTCGCCAACCGGTTCTCGCGGTTCCACAACAACCGCATGAATCGTCGCCGTGGAGGAGGACGCTCTGGATGTTTCGAGTGCGGCGACCCCGACCACTTCATCGCCAGCTGTCCCAAGAAGAACAAGCAAGCATTTGGGAAGGGCGATCATGGGCAGAAGTACGACTTCGGCAAGCACAAGGAGAAGTACATCCTTGCGAAGCACAAGTGGAAGGGCGTCTTCAACAAGGAGTACATCAAGAAGAAGTACTTGGTGAAGGCCCAGGATGAGCAACGTGCTTTCTTCGCCACGCTCAGCGACTTCGATGAGTCGGATGATGACTCTACTTCCTCAAGCAACGACGAGTCCGAGAAGAAGCAGAAGATCGAGGACAAGCTGAACGGCCTCTGCTTCTTCGCCGATAACGAGGGTTTTTGTACCATGGCCCTCGGCAAGGAGGTCAACAGCTAGCTGGAGGACACCCCTCGGAACGACGACGATGATGACACCTCCCAGGTATCTCAGACCCCCGACGAGCTTGCTGCTGAGGTCGATAAGCTTACTGCCGCCCTTCTTAGTCAAGACAAGCTGCTTAGACGTGCTGCTAGAGAGCGGAAGGAGTTTAGGCAGAAGTGGGAGGATACAGTGAAGGAGCTTGAGTTTGCCAAGTCCACCGTAGTTGTCTCTGAGGAGGGTGAGTGCGAGATGTGCACCAAGCACATGACTGACATTCTCACTTTGAGAGGTAAGTATGCTGCTTTGGTTGGAGAGGTGGATGAGCTCCGGGCTAGGCCCATGTTGTTGGGTGTGTGCAAGTCTTGTGCAGGCTTGCAATCCGAGTTGGCAGAGAAGGATGCCAAGATTGTGTCTCTTGAGAAGGCCAGCTCGGGTACCACTTGTGTGTCTAGGTGCGCCTTATGTGAGGGTTTGGAGATGGAGATTGCCAATGTGAAGCATGACAAGATGCAAATCGAGGAAGAAAACACATACCTTCGGACCATCTTGTCATGGGTGTCTTGTGGTGAGCCGCAGCTTGGGATGATGATTGCCCAATTCAAGCGTGCTGCTGGAGGTCCAGGTGTAGGTTTTGCTCAGGGTGTTGAGTGTGCTTCGTCTTTTGGTAAGATTGGAGAGTCGAGTGGTCTTAACCCGAGTGAGAAGCCCAACTCCACCACTACTCCTAAACTGACCAAGATTCCACCCAAAGAGCCTCTCAAGCCTAACACTGAGGATGGGGTGTTTGTTGAACCTCCGAGAGCTCCACCCAAGAAATAGACATGGGCTCCAAAACCAAACCACCTCAAGAACAAGCTAGACACCATGCCACCTATCCAAGAGGAGCTCATTCCACAGAAAGGCAAAGTGATCCACACCCACTACCGTGAGTACCAACAACCCCCTATGAGAGCGGTGAGGTACCATTGTGAGCACTGTGGGAGAGATGGACACTTGAGAGAGTTTTGCTTTTGGCGCAAGAGAGAGGAGCGCCGTGCAAAGGAGATGTACAACACGGACATGTACCATCCTTTACATGATGTACATGTGCCAAATGTTCAAAGGCGTGCTGCTAGGCCTAGTGGTCCAATGACTCAAGTTCCTAGGCCTAGGCTTCAAGGAGAACGTGCCCGGCGGGAGCCTATAGTTGTAGGCTATGGACCCCGTGGCGATGGTTTTGTAGTTGAGCGTTACCCCTCACCGCGTTTTGAGTATCGCGATGGACGCTCTTCCCTTAGCGGACCACGTTTTCCTATACGTGCTGATCGCTTTCCCCGTAGGCGTGCTAGGAATGGTTTTGCTACTAACCGTTCTTTTGAGCAGCCTGCCCAACACTGGTATAATTCCCATTTTACTCACCCTAGTGTTGGACCGTATGGTCACCCTATGTCTTTTTATTGATGTAGGTAAAACGATTGGAGAACGTTTGGTTGGTGGATTCCGAGTGTTCGAGGCACATAACCGGAAACGCCAAGTGGTTCTCCAGTCTTAGTCTAGTTGCCGGAAAGGAGTTTATCACCTTCGACGACAATAGCAAAGGTAAAGTGTTGTCTCGTGGGTCGGTGCGAGTTAATGAGCACTTTGTGTTGCGTGATGTTGCTCTTGTCTCTAATTTGCATTTTAACCTTCTTTCTGTTTCGCAACTTTTCGATGTTGACTATGAGATTCGTTTTAAGCCGAATCTCAGTCGTATTTTAGATCCTCAGGGCAATCTTGTATGTTTGATTTCGCCCTTTGGGAAAGTCTTTCGTGCGAACTTCTCAGAGTCATTTGGGATTTCTTGTTGTCTTTTGGCTGGACCTTCCTCTTCTGATCTTTTGAAGTGGCATAGGAGACTCGGTCACCTGAGCCTCGACTTGCTTGCAAGGCTTAGCTCACTTGGCCTAATCCGAGGATTGCCCAAGTTGTCCATGGAGAAGGATCTTGTTTGCCATTCTTGTAGACATGGGAAGATGGTTGCCGCTCCCCACCATCCAGTGACTCGGGTCATGACTAAGCGCCCTAGAGAGCTTTTGCACATGGACCTTGTCGGTCCGGCTCGGGTGAGCTCGGTTGGAGGGAAGTGGTTTGTACTTGTTGTTGTTGATGATTTTTCGAGATATTCGTGGGTCTTCTTTTTGACTGAGACTTTTTCTTTTGCTCGCAATCTGATTTTGCGTCTTCAGAATGAGTTCCCTATGAACTCAATGTGAGCTATTCGTAGTGATAATGGTTCCGAATTTAAGAATTCAGATTTTGAGGAGTTTTGTAACTCTTTGGGTTTAGAGCATCAGTTTTCTTCGCCCTACACACCGCCACAGAATGGTGTTGTAGAGAGGAAGAATCAGACCCTTGTTGAGATGGCCAGAACGATGCTCGATAAGCATAGGACTCCTAGGCGGTATTAGGCCGAGGCTATGAACACTGCATGCTATATTTCCAATCGCATTTTTCTCCGAGCTTTCTTGAAAAAGACTTCTTTTGAGTTATGTTTTGGAAGACAACCGAAGGTGAGTTATTTTAGAGTTTTTGGTTGCCACTATTTTATACTCAAGAAAGGCAACTTGGACAAGTTCGAGTCTCGTTCTTCTGACGGTGTATTTTTGGGTTATGGCACTCATACTCATGCATATCGTGTACTTAACCTTGATACTAACCGAGTCATGGAGACATCTAATGTCACCTTCGACGAGACCATGGTTTGTCCTTCTTCTCTTTTTGAGAGTGCAGGTGATCATGAGGTTGGCGAACCTCTTTTTGATGACGAGGACGAGGGTGCTGAAGAGATGGATGGCCCAGCACCGCCTCCACCTGCTGTGCCTCTAGGATCGGCCTCTACTACGATGACTCACGACCCCAACCCGTCTTCGTCGACTACTTGGGGGCCGTGGGATCCGCCACCTTGGGCTGTACCATTTGTACCCGAAGATGCGCCAGCTGCTGTTGAGGGGGAGGTTTCTTCAGCTCAGGAGGCGCCACGACACATTCAGCGCCAACACCCGCCTCAATAGATGATCGGCAGCATCGACGAACGTGTCACTCGGTCAAGGTCACAACAAATCTCTCACTTTGCTCATTCTGCATTTGTTGCTGATTTTGAACCCCGAGATGTTGGACACGCTTTATCTGATCCGGATTGGGTCAATGCCATGCATGAGGAGTTTGAAAATTTTGAGAGAAGTCGGGTTTGGGTTTTGGTTCCACCTCCACCTGAGTGTCACCCTATTGGTACAAAATGGGTTTTCAAAAACATACAAGGAGAGGATGGCCACATTGTGAGAAACAAGGCCAGACTTGTAGCCCAGGGTTATAGTCAGAAGGAGGGGATAGACTATGAGGAGACTTTTGCTCCTGTAGCTCATTTGAAGGCAATTAGGATACTCTTGGCTTTTGCTGCATCCAAAGGGTTTAAACTTTTTCAAATGGATGTCAAGACTGCCTTCCTAAATGACTACATAGAACAAGAGGTGTATGTGAAACAACCCCCCCGGTTTTGAAAATCCCAAGTTTCCAAACCATGTTTTTAAACTTCACAAAGCTTTGTATGGTTTGAAACAAGCCCCTAGAGCCTGGTATGATAGGTTGAAAACCTTTTTGCTTGCTAAGGGTTTTAAAATGGAATGTGTGGATAAAACGCTTTTTCTCGTCAAGCAAGGCAATGACACTCTCTTGGTCCAGATTTACGTGGATGATATCATTTTCGGTGGTTCTTCTCATGCTTTGGTTGCCAAATTTGCAGATCTCATGAGCAGGGAGTTTGAGATGAGCATGATGGGCGAGTTGACATTCTTTCTCGGGTTGCAAATTAAGCAATCCCGAGAGGGGACGTTTGTGCACCAGGGCAAGTATACCAAGGACATCCTGAAGAAGTTCGATATGGGTGAGACCAAGCCTCTTCCAACACCCATGTCGACCACGACAGCCCTGTATGTGGACAAGGATGGAGAAGCTATAGACCAGAAGGAGTACCAGAGTATGATCGTGTCGCTGCTGTACCTGACGGCGACACGCCCGGACATCCAGTTCGCAGTGTGTCTTTGCGCACGATTTCAGTCGTCGCCGCGCACCTCTCATCGTCAGGCGGTCAAGCGCATTATGAGATACTTATGCTTCACACCTGAGTTTGGGATTTGGTATTCTTCTTCCTCCACCCTCTCCCTTTGCGGTTATTCAGATGCCGATTTTGCTGGTTGCCAACTTGATCGCAAGTCCACTTCTGGGACTTGTCAGTTTATTGGTTCTTCTCTTGTATCTTGGTCTTCTCGGAAGTAGTCTAGCGTCGCCCTGTCTACCACAGAGGCTGAGCATGTTGCTGCGGCTAGCTGTTGTTCCCAGTTGCTTTGGATGATGGCCACTATGCGTGATTTTGGTCTGAGTTTTTCACGTGTTCCTTTGCTTTATGACAGCACGAGTGCAATTAGCGTTGCTAAGAACCCAGTGCTGCATTCTAAGACCAAACACATTGATGTGCGCTTTCATTTCTTGCGAGACCACTATGAGAAGGGTGATATCGACCTTCACCATGTCGATACTCATCATCAGTTGACAGATATTTTTACCAAGCCTTTGGACCAATCAACTTTTGCTAGGTTGAGAGGTGAGCTTGGTGTGTGTTTCCCCTTTTAGATGGGGGAAACATTTTGGTTACTGTATCATAGACTGACTCTTTTTCTTTTGTTTTGTCTTCATTTCTGATAAGTTAGTCTTTGCATTTCGAGCTTCATGTATATAATCTTTAGAATGTGATTATGCTCTATCTAGTATGCTCCGATGCTATATGGTGATGCTTGTAGCTGATGCTCTTTCTGATCACTGATACATGTTGTGAGCTGAGCTATTTTATGAATGGTGAACTTGCTTAAAGAACATAAAACTTGAAATTGTTTACCATTGAGATATGCAACTAGCATGTGTAAAATGTGTTGAATTCACTTGTGCTTTTCATATTTGCTAGGTTGCTATGTCTCTAGTTTTGAGTCATCACTTGCTGGTCTGTTCATATTCGTCATAAAATAAACCAAGTTTAAGTGATTTGAAAAGATCGAGATGGGATTGCTTGTCACCATATCACGGTATCGAGACTGTTTCTCATTCGCACTTTGAGTTAAACTTGAGCCGTGTAGTGTATGACCGAAACCGATCCTTTAAGCTTCTGATTGCTTCTGCATAGGCTTAGCTCGGTTGAAAAGTTAGGCAATGACAAGCCTTCAACCTCTCACAATCACATGCTGAATTTTGAACTTGTGTAATTTCACCGCTGCAACTCTGATTAAAAATAGAAATCACAAGTATATGTTTCATTCTGCAGCATGATGAATGAACTGTGCTAGGGGTAGTTCACCCTGTATACATGCTTAGTACTTGTTTGACTTCCTGTCTATACATGCTTAGTGCTATTTTTATGGTGAACATCCTTTTCTGAATGGCTAAAACTGCTCACTTTGCTCATATGTTCATATTTCATATTTGGTGCTCAATTTGACCCTTTGCTGGCATGTATGCTTTTTGTTGATTCATTGGAGTTATACTTTGTAGAGCATCTTTTCATTCTATTGACTATATTCCTGAAGCTGCTAACTTGCATTTTTGATTCATATGCATTTGGAAGGGAGAAGTTTGCCTGATGGTGCATTATCAACTAAGGGGAGAAATTTGACAAATCATGCATATCCTAGTTGTGTGCACTATTGGAGGGGGAGTTTGCTAGCCTTGTTGTTGAATTTTCAAATGGTCTGGAGCATTTTTCCAATTGGGTCAGAGCATTATTGGTAGCTAGTTGTGTTGAGCCTTTGCATCTTTCTTGATGGACTAGCGACTTTGCCTATATGCTCTTCAATTGATCTCGAGCTCTTTTGCTTTTCAGTTGACATTTCTTCAATTGGTATCGAGCTTTCTCGCTAGTGGTGTTCAACCCGTTCTGCCTCTTCTTGAGGGGTAGCTATATTTTGCTTGAATTTCAATTGATTTTTCAATTGGTGTCGAGTTTAACTTCAATTGGTGTCGAGCTTTCCTGTTAGCGGTGTTGAGCCTGTTCTACCTCTTCTTGAGGGCTAGCTTTTCCTTGCTTGGTTGCGTCGAGCCGTTGCCCATGTCTTTGGGACCAAGTTGTTTTGCTCTTTAACTTGACCTTCTTCTGGCTATGCTATGCTTTTGGGTCATTTGGACGAGTTCTCTACTTCTCCTTCTTCCTTCTTCTACTTCATTATGATTTGTGTTGGTAGTGACAATGCACTCATCAAGGGGGAGATTGCGGATACATGGGTGTATGCCGAGCCTCCAATGATGAGTGATTGTCAACGGGTTTGATGCGCATGTTCTTTGGCTTGTGTTGTGCAGGTGTCGAGCACAGAGACAATGATCGAAGGCAAGGTGAAGGTCAAGTAGAGACGTGCCGTGCCGATGGACCGGGAGCGGTGAAGGGCGGACGTGAGGCTTGGACTGAGGGACCGGTGGCCTGAGGTTCAGCTGTGGTGGCTGACAGCCTGGGACAGCGATGAGCGGAGACTTGGGCGGGCACAGTGTTGCTCGGGTCGCGGACCTGGGGACATGTTGTCGGTGGACGGGGTGCACGGCGCGGTACATCCTCTCTACAGCGTCGGTTTGGTGGTTGAGCCACAGAAAAACCACCAGTGGAAGGTTTCCAGGTTTGGGCCACAAAACCTGGGTGCTATTGGTTTGCCGAGTTTGGGCCACAAAACTGGGGCTGAGACAGTTTTCAGGTTTGGGCCTCAAAACCTGGGTGCTGGCGGGTTTCTGAGTTTGGCCACAAAACTCAGGCGATGGGCGGCTGGTTTCCCGGTTTGGGCCTCAAAACCGGGGGTTGGTCGTGAAGACAGGTTTCCCGGTTTCGGCCACAAAACTGGGGGCGAGGTCCGTGAAAAAGACGAGCAGAGCGGTGGCGGCACGTGGCGGCAATCAGTGAGGTTGTGTTGAGGCAACGCTACCAGTTGTGCGGGCGTGGCCGTCAGATCAGCATCTACTTCGAGTTGGTCCAGAATAACCTTAAGGTTTAGCCGGTTCGCTCTATAATTAGTTAGGGGTAGAGTGGGAACTAGAATTGGATAGTAGAGGGAGACACCCACCTCCCATCCTATCTCAGTCATTTGCTATTCTCCACTAGGGTTTTCCTGCTCTCCCAATCCTGCTGTAGCTACTGAGATCCGTAGACAACCCATACCTCTGTGCCATGAGATTTTGAGAATTGAGACCGTAATCTCACTATTGTAGCGTGTGGAGCCACAAGGTTGCAATTCGTGGTTGTGATTCACGTTTTGGTGTTGTTCTTCGGGTTGCTTTTTCTCCACGTTTTTCCCGATGATCGATCTTTCTACTCGTTGCATCTTTTGCGATTCCGTTTGAACAGAGTTGTTCTAGATCGTGAGGCACATCTTTCCACCGAAGGATCTCATCTCTAACCTCACGAGCTAGTAGATCGGTCGATTTTTGTTTCGGATTGGTTTTTGTCTCCCTTGCCCCAAATTCTTCTGATTCATCGATTTGGAGTTAGGTTCGAGCCATGATCTCTTTGGGATAGCTCACCAACCTCCTAGGAACTCCTCATACCATGTCTAAGCCTTAGAGCTTTTGATTTGGAGGAGATCGAGTTGAATCCGCGGAAGAACTATGCTGTTTCGGGGGCATCAGACGCTCTGTTCGTGACCAACGGGCGCTGAGTTCATACCAGCAGACGCGTCCGGTGCCACATGCCAAGTGTCAGTGTTTTCAAAGGAGCATCGGACGCTCCGCTGACGAGCGGACGCGTCTGGAGGAAAAGCATCGGACGCTGAAGGTTCACTATAGCCAGTGTCCGATGGCAGTCCTGTAAGGTTCCAGACAGGGTCTTTTCGCATCGGACGCGTCCGGTGCCTGACCATCGGACGCAGGCCAGCGTCCGATGCTGTGTTTTCAGCACGTTTTCGTCCGCGGTTTGTTTGTCCGTTGTTGGTTTTGGTTTCCGTCTTTTGCGTTGGGTTTCTAGGGTTGTGTAGTGTCCCGCTATGCTTCTTGGAAGCATCCACCCCACATCTAGGGTCGTGGACACTTGCAAGTTCTGGGTTTGCTTTTGGGGTTGATTCTCGGAACAGTGGCAACATGTTTCTGAAAAGAAATTTGAAGCTCCCATTCACCCCCCGTCTGGTCGCTTTCTGGTAGCACTTTTGGTCCTTCATATATGCTTGCCTTGTTGCCTTTTGATCTGATATAAATAATATGTGATCATGTTCATAACTGTTAGGAATGTTTTAATAGCTCATATGTGTGCTCACATGTTAACCAAATAATTAGTGAAGTGAATTGTTAATTTGCTGAAATGGCTACTAGAACATTTTCTATTGTGGTAATTAATTCGTAATATAAATGATGTTTGCTGTAGATTTGGTCTATACAAAAGTTGTAGATAACTTTCTTATCTTGCTTTTCCTGAAATTTCATAATTTTAGGCCAAGTGGTTTAGGAGTTATAGATTTTAGAATTTTGCTCTCAGGTTTCATTGCTTTGTGTAGATCTGAAAGAGGGAACTGTTTGGCTAATTTATCTTGTGAATCATGTGTTGATGTTAATATAAGAGTTGTAGTGCTTTTTTATAAGCTTTCTAAAATTTCTTGGATCACTATTTTTGGTGGTCTAGATCTCCAGATACATGGGTTTAAAGATAGAAGTCAGAATCTGTCCATGTCTGGACATATTTTTAATTGTTGGTTGGTCGACCTTGATAACTGTTTAATCAATTTAAGGTATAATAAATAAGTTGTGGACAACTTAATAAGCTTTCTAACAAGTCTTATATCAAGTATTTTGGTGCTCTATCTCTGGTTATGTCTGTTTGAAGGTAGAAGTCATATCTGTCCAAAGTTCGGACAGAACTGCCTTGCATGTAATGTTTGCCCTTTTTAAGTGTTGAATCATGCTTAGTGAATAATAACAAGTTGTAGATAATTTCAGAAGCTTTCCAGAAAGTTTAAGATCACCTTGTTTGGATGTGTATAGCTTCAGTTATGATTAAATTGAATGCTTGTTGTATGCTGTCCAAACTATGTGCATAAACCATAATTAATTGCTTTAGCTTGGTGTGTGGTTATGTGATCTTCGATGTATATCATGCCTTGATAATAATTAATTATGCATTTAATATTTCTAAATTAATCAACCCAACATAGTATGTCAATATGCTTATAATATTGGTTAACATGCTTAACTAAGGTAGAAGTTGTATGTGCATGCATGTGTCAAGTGGGTGATGTATGTAATGTAATCCCAATTGATTGTTATAGCTAAACCCTTCTACATGCCTAATGAACCTTGTGTAACACCTTAATATAACCATGACCTGCTGAAGTGAGTATGCTATGTGTGTGTTAAGTTAATAGTAAAGTTATGCCTTCTCTTGTATAGTTAGCTTGATTGCTTATGAGAAATAGTTGGTAATGCTTGTGTTGTGTGTCTTGTGTTTATTTCATAAGTGTTTCCCTGGCATTCATACGCTTGCATTGTGTATCTCATTTAGGTACGGTAGATACGCCATGAAGGATGGGATGGTGAAGCTAAACCCAAAGATGGTGTTTGGTGGACGGTCCCAAAGATGCAAAGCTAAGCAAGTGCCAGAAATGGAGATGCTTGCCATGCAAGTGTCACTAAACACTAACCTAGTGTTGGTTCCTAGGCAAGTCCCGGAGCATTCTAAGTCTCCTACCCACTTCTTTTATAAATGCAAATGAGTTAATATAATGATTGTTGCATTAAGTTATAGGAGTTGGGTGAAACTGTTGTTGCATTACTTATCCTTACCTTGATTACTTGAGATACACCCTTGTTACCCTGCTACGTCTAGGCTCGACTTATATGCTTAGCCATGCTTAGATCGGTAGAAGTCGGGCAACCTTCATGTTACCCATGAGTGTTGTGGTTACTCGACCTTTAACGAAAAATTGCCAGTATGTGAGATAACTGAGTGTTGTGGATAATGGAGATCGACAAATTCCTATAGTGTTGTGCTACAGTATTTCTAGCCGTGTCGTATGGGAAAACAGTATCATATTAAGACGACCCTCTTGTCATGTTGGACGCATGCCCCACATTTAGCTGCAAGGATAACTCATTCCGACCGCGAAGCCGCTCAGCCGGTAGTCCATGAAATCCTGAGGGATTTCAAACTTTTTCAACATCTTAGCCAAGATCGCATGGTCAAGCAAATACAAATCATGTCCACGGAGCTGTGTAGCGGAAATAATATTACAATAGAGTTCACAAATAAAGATACAAGTTGGGTTCCACTTAATTTAGAAGAAACAACATAGCTTTGAAATGAATACCATAACATAGATTTAAATACTTTGCTAGCTTGACTGACATCCTCCAACAACAGCATAAAGAGAATAATTATGGAAATGCCGAGCCCACCGGCACTGGCCAACACCTTTCGGCTGGCCTAGCCTTCACATCCAACAAGGTGGGATAAACCCTGAATACTCGAATGTACTCAGCTAGACTTACCCGTCGTAAACTAGAAATAAAGCGACACCAAGGAGTATGCAAGGCTGATATAACCAGTGGAGCTGGTATGACACACAGTTTTGCATAAAAGCATAAGTAATAAAGTAGCATCATCTTTTACTTACTAGCTGTTGGTTTTAGATATATAATTAACCTACTCAACTAGATTAGCACTTGTCTAAAACAATCATGAGTAGTGATTAAGCAATCACCACAAAGAAATAACAAATAGACCAATTAGCAATTGCCAACAGTGCCACGATAACTGTCACGTGTTCCTTACCTTCAGTATCAAGATAGTGCGGTGTTCAAGTCAAGTGCTCACTATCCAGGAGCAATGGCGATTATAACCGATTCCTAAGCAGCTGGTGATTTTATTCCCCACATAAACCACTCACAGATTAGGTGAGCTACAGATAACCACAACACCGTTCAGGAAGTCGCGGACTCGACTGCCACCAACATACCCAGAGGCAAGCTCGACTGCCAAGGAGTTGGACTTAACCACCATCTCCTGGGTCTTACTCTTCGCGCCCCTGCGTCCCAATACCCCTTCGTGGCTTCGGCAGATGCGTGGGGTTCGAGAGCCGGCCTGGAACAATGAGCGGCTTCGCGGTCAGAACAAGTTATCCTTCCAGCTAAATGTGGGGCATGCGTTCAACATGACAAGAGGGCCGTCTTAACATGATACTATTTTCCCATATGACATGACTAGAAATACTGTAGCACAACACTACAGGAATCTGCCAATCTCCATTATCCACAACACTCAGTTATCTCACATACTTGCAATTTTCTGTTAAAGGTCGAGTAACCACCTATTACTCGCGGGTAACATAAATGTTGCCCGACTTCTACTGGTCTAAGCATGGCTAAGAATAAAGTCGATCCTAGACCTAGCAGGGTAACAAGGGTGTATATCTCAAGTAATCATGGTAAGGATAAGTAATGCAACAACGGTTTCACACAACTCCTATAACTTAATACAACAAACATTATATTAACTCAATTGCATTTATAAAAGGAGTGGGTAGGATACTTAGAATGCTCCGGGGCTTGACTGGGAACCAACACTAGGTTAGTGTTAAGTGACACTTGCTTGGCAAGCATCTCCACTTCCAGCACTTGTTTAGTTTTGCATCTTTTGGACCATCCACCAAATACCATCTTCGGGTTTAGCTTCACCATCCCGTCCTTCACGGCGCATCTACCGTACCTAAATGAGATGCACAATGCAAGCATATGAATGCAAGGCAAACACTCATGAAACAAACACAAGGCACACAACACAAGTATTACCAATTATTTCACATAAGCAATCAAGATAACTATATAAGAGAAGGTATAACTTTATTGTTAACTTAGCACACACACATAGCATAATTACATCCATAGGTTATAACTATACTAAGTTGTTATACAAGGTTCATTTGGCATGTAGACAGATTAACTAGAACAATCAACTAGGACTACATTACATACATCACACATTTGACACATGCATGCACATTTAGCTCACACTCTAGTTAAACAAGTTAACCAACATTACAAGCATATTTATATACTACATTGGGTAGATTAATTTTGCAACATGGTATGCACAAGGTAATTATTAACAAGGCATGACATAGCATCAAAGATCATATAAGCAATATTAAAGTATAACAATCAACTTGAGTTTATGCACACAGTTTGGACATCATATAACAAGCAATCAATTTAATCATAATTGGAGCTATACACATCGAAACAAGGTGATCTTATACTTTCTGGAAAACTAATATAATTATCTAAAACTTTGCTATTATTACCTAAACATGATTCAACTCTTAAAAAAGGTAAACATTACATGCAAGGCAGTTCTGTCTAAACTTTGGACAGAATATGACTTCTACCTTCAAACAGCCATAACTAGAGATTTAGATCACCAAAAGACTTTATATAAGACTTTTTAGAAATCTTATTAAGTTGTCTAAAACTTATTTATTATCATCTCAGGTTGATTAAGCAGTTATCAAGGTCAAACAACACAAACAAGCAAATCTGTCCAGACTTGGACAGATTCTGAATCTTAACTTCAAACGTGTGTATCTAAAGATATAGACCACTAAAAATAGTGATTCAAGACAATTTAGAAAGCTTATTAAAAGCACTACAACTTTTCTATTAACATGAACACATGATTCACAAGATAATTTAGCCAAACAGTTCACTCGTTCAGATCTGCACGAAAAGCAATGAAAACCTGACAACAAACTTCTAAAAGCTATAACTCCTAAACCACTTGGCCTAAAATCATGAAATGTTAGGACAAGCAAGATAGAGAAGTTATCTACAACTTTTGTATAGAACACATCTACAGAAAACACAATTTAAATTATGAAATAATTGTCACAACAGAAACTACACATGCAGCCATTTCAGCAAATTAATACATTCACTTCACTATTTATTTGGTGAACATGTTAGCACACATATGAGCTATAGAAACACTTCTAACATTCATGAACTTGATCACACATCATTTATCTCAGATCAATATGCAACAAGCCAAACATATCAACATATACATATTCATCTATTACCATATTTCTATTACTTATTTAATTATTAAACATAGGCATTACTTTTAAGTGATGTTACAAACATCTCATTTGGAGCTCATATTTTTATTGGTGATAGATGACATCAAAATATAGCTACTGCAAAAAGATTACATGCTCAGGAATTATAGATTATTTATTAAAAACCTGACAAGCTTTATTCACGAAAATGCATGTGAGAGCAAGATAAATCTACAAAATATATTTTCTGCAGACACATGATCATAATAAAATTATCTAAGCTACAAAAACATCATAGGAAGGCAGTAGAACCATCATTTCTATTTTGACATGCAAACATTGACCAGAAACTATTTTAATCCATTTAATAAGCTGAAAGCAAGATAAAATTATAACTAAATCATGCATGCACCAATAAATCTGAAATTGTTATTATAGCGCACACATGACTAGAGGAGGCTACCATAAAAATTTCACAACATTTCAAGCAACACAACAATAGATATCATTTTCTCTCTATTTTATCCTATTTAACACAATTAAATCATCACAGCACAAAACTTCTACTAACAACCCACATATTATGCATTCGCTCGACAGATCTACTCACAAGGATTCCAAAATGTGCTCACTTGCAATTTTTGGACAAATGCACAATTTATTATGTATTTTTCAAGTTTCACTCAGATTTACCATTCAATTAAAAACGAAAATTAAAACAGATTTCACATCTGGATCCCTGGAACCTGCAGAAATTAATTAAGAAGCAATTAGTAAATCTATGAGTCATGCAACATCACATAAAAACCTGAAAAAAGAGTTTCAGCTTCGCTAGGTACACCATGAATTCACACCAGAAACTCGGGAACCGACCCAGAACTGTCGCCTGGAAGGAGAAAGCCGGACTCTGCTTAGGGTTCAGGCTAGGGGCGTTGCTGGCTGCTTCCTAGCGTTGCTGCCTGCTGGTGCTCTCCTGCAGAAAGGACGCAGCCCTGAAGGAGACTGCGACCTGCTCGCGACCTGCTGGGGCGCGCTCCTGCGCGGCTTCACGGAGCGATAGAAAAAAAAACAGAATGGAGGAAAAAAGGAGGGGGAGCGGTGGCCAGCCAGGAAGGGCTCACCAGCGCTGGCTACCGCGGACTGCATTCACTCGAGCACAGCCATGGAGGTGAGGAAGAGAAGCAGGGAGGAGAGGCGCTGCTTCTGCTAGTTTAAGAGAGAGAGCGAGAGAAAAATTGGAGGGGAAGTGAAAGACCGAGGGAATAGAGACCGGGCTCGGTCTCTTTACCGAGGAGGGGAGAGGGGTGTGCGCCAGGGAGGGGAGGCCATGGGGGCTTCCCGCAGTCGGCCACGATAAAAATTTCCCCGAGAATTTCTTTCCCAATTTGGCAAGTTTCCAGAAACTTTCGGTCAGACTCCAAAATTGCGAACACTGCTCAAACGGACTCCGATTTTGATGAAACTATTTTTGTTGTCGTCGTCTCGACGAGTAATCCGACTTTCGTTAAAGGCACTCAGTCAAAATCCCAATCGTTTGTTCGGTAACGATCATCGACGGCAACTTCGTGGTGACCGAAATTCCAATTTCGCAGTACAGACTTAAATGATTTCTGGAACCTGAAAACTGCATTGTATCTCATCTTATGAGCACTTTTTCGCTATTTTTGGCACCGATCCAGGTCTTGACCATAAAATGAAATTTGTTCCTCTCAATCTGTACCATAACTTTTGTTTAAGGCGTACTGACATGCGAATATGCAAAAATACCGTTTAACGTTGGTCAAAGCAGTCGTCCGATAGGATCCGAATTAGGGTTCCTCGTCAATCGGGACATTTTTCGGTCGTCTGCTCAACACGAAACTTTCATAACTTTTGGTCGAGACTCCATATACAGTTGATTGGGCATAATTGCAGTACTTGGTTAAGCCCAAATAATTTTCTTCAGTTAATCAGCCATTATAGGCAAAGCTGTGACTCGTTATTTCATGTGACTTTTTTATTCTAGACTTCGCGAAACTTTTTCACCAGGCACTGTAGATAGGAATAGAAGTGTGACACATGAAAAATCCATGTTTAATATTAATCCTGAATATACATAAATTGACATTCATTATTAACTAGCTTCATTAATTATTTTCCGAATAATTTAAACTGAGGTTCCATCTCTGAGATTGATCCCAAAACTCCTATCATCACTGACAACACTTGAATTTAGTTCTTCATCGTCACTTGATATACCATACATGTGCTAAACTAACTGCTCAACTGATAGCGAACACCTGGGGTGTTACAGCCCTCCCCCTTAAAAGAATCTCGCCCCGAGATTCCGGACAAAAGACTTTTCCAAGGGAAGAGGAGTATAGCATCTATCCTTAATCACAGGCTATTGACAGCTCAAGATACTGACTTCCTGACAGAACAGAAACTGTAGGAACAGAACAACTTTTTGATCTTTTATGTCATTTTCCGGTTACTAGTTCTTGTCAGAAGAATTTTCTTCACTGATTCCCATTGAACATTGAGGTCCACTCAAGACATCACTGCCAGGTTGACGAGGAAACCAAAATTGCATTGTTACTTCGGGAGGAATCCAAGATCATATTACTACAGTAATTGAATCTTCGTTCGATTGAGACTATAGCAAAAATACATCCTTTGAGATGGTCATGACTGACTAACTGCAACCACCGTTTATTCAATCAAATAGCAATCGATGGAAAGCTACATAAGATTCCATGTGTGCAATTCTCTTTATGTGATGACAACAGTGTATTATCTGGATCTGATAAAAGAGCGGTGAAAGTGATAGCTGACTCTACAAACTCCATGTTTTCACTGATCCTTCTTTACAAAAATCCTTATCTCTTAAGCAGTGATAGTCACCAAGGTTGAATTTGATGCAACCTCTTGAGTAAAAAATACCAAGTTACTGAATCTCGATCAGTACTACTAAGCAGATGAACATCATTCTTCTTCATGGTGTAGTTGCAACTCAGTAGAACTGACTTGTTGAACTACTTGGGTGATAGAGCAATCTTCTTAAATTCACTCACGATGCAGGAACATAATCTGAAATTTTATCATTTGACACTTCAATTTGCCATCAATCTGCACTTCTAAGAGTTAATTTTTGGTAGAGCACCTTAACTACCCAAGAATAAGGGACTGACTATGAATGTCCTTTCTAGCTTCATCCAAAATAATCTGGAATAACCTTTTCATAGTAGCCAAACGTATCATGAGTCTGTCCTTGTCCGAGGTATAGTTCGAACCGAGTTACTAGGCTGGCGTACTGTCTTGAATTACCATTGGAATTTCTCTTAGATGGAGTTGGCTGGAACATGTCAGAGACTTGGATGTACGAGTGCCACAAACAATATCAGAGAGTTTACAGACTTTTGGCATAACATTGTTCTGTGAGACATAGCCTTCATAGCTACCAAAGTGTCATTTCTGAATTGGAGATTGGCTTTTATTGACAGAAACTAATCCATTGTCTCTCAACACTTATAAAGCTCCAAAGTTTTAGCTTTTACTGCAAGCACTGTCGGATATCAATGCACGTAGTCACCATCAAAGTCAGCAGACAATTAGGCACATCTAGGAAGTTTGGGTTGACTATCAGATCACATTTTTGTTGCTCATTCCTTAGCTGTCACTTGTCCACTTTTAAGAGTCTTGTGCCACTTTGCTTCACTATGACCATATATGTTGCTCGGTCTTTACTGTTGATCAAACACAGACCTTTGTCTATCATCTCTTACAGTCTGTTACTGCTTTCATCACTGACTGATTCTTAAAAAGGTCATCCTCTTCGCCACTTTCGAAAAGAAACACTGCCACATCTGAGCCGACAAAAGGATTTTTGTGAAAGAATATAGGAGATAACAAGGAGAAAACTTCATAAAAGATAACACATTGGTGTAGTTCTATAATAGATCTTGATTGTAAACCATGATACCAGCGCGTGCCGAGCAGCACAACCATGTGTCTGCAGCCATAGGAGGCTCTCGGTTTCATCGCGGCACCATTAGTTCTTAACGAAGACACCATTATTGACTCCACACCCAATGAGAAATCCTACATGACATAGATAAATCTTGCATGGATAGACATCACATGCAAGGCATAAGCTAGCAAAACAAGGATGATCACAAGGTTCAGAAATCAACAGGGAGGTGATTTCAAGGACAAAACATGGCACAAGACAACAAGGATTTGTCCAGTGCACATCAAGGTCATGACAAGATGAAAGATTTCATGAACTTGATTTGGCCAAGCAGCAACAAAAGGGCAACCTAGGGGTACAACAAGGATTTGGGCATGGTCTCGATAACTGGGCAAGACAATCTATGGTCAAAGCTGGGGTTAACAGGAACTTAACTTGGCTGGTTAAACAACAAGGGCCTTCATAGCAAAGGGTACAAACATCTATGGTTTCAGCAACACTTAAGACCAAACTTGGATCTATAGGTTAGTTAGAGGCATGGCTACACAACAAGCATGGGCATACCATGGTTTGGATCTAGGATTTGGAGAGGTTAACTTAGGCTAGCTGGTCCAACAAAAGGCATGGATAGGCCTAGGTTTAGGTCTTTTAAGCAACAGGGCTTTACTAGAGGCATCTCGAAAGGTCAAGAAGGCTTGGGCACGACTCTAACTGAAGGCTGAACAAACCACTCATGCACTCACTGAGGACAGAAGTTTGACTCACCAGGGCACCACTTAGACTACAACACATCTACACACACAACCTTAACAAGCATTTGGAACACAAAAACAATCAGCTTAAGCGACCAACACTAACCACCAAGCTCAAACTAGACAAGCATATCTATAGCACACATGCAAACATAGACATGCAAAACATGGTAGATAGATGTTGTCATACTTTTACTTCTTGTTTACTAGATTGGAGCATAACTCTTTATCTAGAAGCCAATATACCAAGCAAACTAGGGCATACTTGTTTTTGTTAACTATAAGTAGTTCTTAATTTTAAGTTATAACTCACTTTTTTAGCATATGGAGCTAACAATCAAGCAACAAACTCATGCATAACCTATATTCCAAGAAGGAATAAACAAATACTAGGTAACAACAACTGACAAGCAGCATGCAACAACTTGATTTTAGGGTACACTCAAGCATAAACAACAATTTAAAACATTCTAAGCATGTTAGAAAAGCTAATATTACAGCCACTTAAATTGGTTGCAAGAATTTAGTTCTAACAAGCATATAAGCTAATATAAATTAAAGCTAGATTAAAGAGCAGTTATAAAGCATGGTGTATATAAAAACATAATTATAGGCATAACCATATATGAAAACAGTTCAGATATATCTTAAACATGTTAGACAGTTCACAATCAACCCAAATTAAGTTCTTTACATGCACTTATTAATTCTCATAACATAGTAATGTGGAACAGAGAGTTGTTTCAATCTACCCCCAGAGAATTCTAGGAAGATTATGGCAGCTCGCTCATGCATTTCGTAGACTATTACAAGCATTTTAGATTATTTCGAGCAAGTAAAACAGCCTACTCAAATCTAGCAAGTAAACATGCTTATAACAACTTAAATAAGTTTATGCTATTTTAATGTTGCTAAACAGTAAGTTTTATATTTTTCTTACAACAACATGATACTAGTGAGGTATGAAAATTAGTTTCACAAACTTTTAATTCATATAACTCTAGTTCTTATTATTGCACGCAAACAAGCATGAAACAGAATTACATTATTATAGCATCAAAAAGCAACTAAACAACAGGTTTTAGTATATTTCCTTGCTAAAGCATGCTAACACAAAGCTTAACAAGACTAGAATTACATGTTTAGGAAGCACTCAGTAAACCCAAACAAAATGGCATACAAAGCAGTTCTCAAACAACAAGTTTTATTGTTTCTTTAGGTAGAGCATTTGAAAACAAAACTAACCCAATTGATTTCACCCAAAAGGGAGTTTCCTAGCTCAAAACATGGCATTATAGACTTAGCAAAGTTTTGCCACACAAGCAGGATAACATCACACCAGTATTTGGTTACAACAAAGCATTTCAACATAGGGGAAACTCTTAAGCATTAGAAGCTTATTGTCTAACTAATCTATCAAATAAACATCAAGCAGAGCAAGACAACACACAGTCACGACGCACTAGCAGGATTATTCAACAACAGCATACAGGGTATTTACTTCTAGCCTATAACAAGCAATCACTTATTTAATTAGCTAATCACCAAAGCACTCATAGAACATTACACACTGCGGATACATGGGTGTATGCCGAGTCTCTGAGTGATGAGTGATTGTCAACTGGGATAATGCGCATGTTCTTTGGCTTGTGTTGTGCAGGTGTCGAGCACGGATACAGTGATCAAAGGCAAGGTGAAGGTCAAGTAGAGACGTGCCGTGCCGATGGACCGAGAGTGGCGAAGGGCGGACGTGAGGCTTGGACTGAGGGACCGGTGGCCCGAGGATCAGTTGTGGTGGCTGACAGCCTGGGACAGCGACGAGCGAAGACTTGCGGGCATGGTGTTGCCTGAGTCGAGGACTTGGGGACACGTGTCGGTGGACGGGGTGCACGGGCGGTGCATCCCATCTATGGCTCGGTTTGGTGGCTGAGCCACAGAAAAACCACCGAGTGGACGGTTTCTAGGTTTGGGCCTCAAAACCTGGACGAGGACGGTTTCCGAGTTTCGCCACAAAACTCGGGCTGAGGACGGTTTCCAGGTTTGGGCCTCAATACCTGGGTGCTGCGGGTTTCTGAGTTTGGGCCACAAAACTCAGGCGATGTGAAGGCTGGTTTCCCAGTTTGGGCCTCAAAACCGGGGGTTGGCTGTGAAGGCTGGTTTCCCGATTTAGGCCACAAAACCGGGGGTGCGACGTCCGGGAAAAGGACAAGCAGAGCGGTGGTGGCACGTGGCGGCAATCGGTGAGGTTGCGTCGAGGCAACGCTACCAGTTGTGCGGGCGTGGCCGTCGGATCACCACCTACCATGAGTTGGTCCAGAATAACCCTAGGGTTTAGCTGGTTCGCTCTGTAATTAGTGAGGGGTAAAGTAGGAATTAGAATTAGGATAAGTAGAGGGAGACACCCTCCTCCCATTCCATCTCAGTCATTTGCTCTTTGCTTCTAGGGTTTCCTGCTCTCCCAATCCCCTGCTGTAGTTAGCTGAGATCCACAGAGAACGATACCTCTGTGTACTGGAGATTTTGAGGAAGTGAGACCGTAATCTCTCTATTGTACCATGTGGTAGCCACACGGTTGCAGATCGATGACTTGATTCACGTTTTGTTCGTGTTCTTCGCATTCTTCGTTTTTTAGCGATTTTTCCGTCACTCGATCTCCCTCTCTACTGCGTCTTTGAGAAATCCATTTGAATCAACTTGTTCTTTATAGTGAGGAGGTCATTTCGACCAAAGGAATTCATCTAACTCCTCACGAACAAGTAGATCGGGTCGATTTCATTTTCATGGCGCCTTTTCGGTTCATACACCTTCCCTTTTGATTTCCCGTTGATTGAGTTGATTTGAGCGGATGATTTCTTGGGGATAGTCTCCTAACTACCTCGTGATCATCCTCTCCAAGTTTGGGATCAAGGGATTTTGATTTGGATCGATTTTGGGAGGATTTGGGAGAATGGCGACTGAAATCGCCCTCTCTGTTCATCCACGGACAGTCCGCCACTGGGGGCGCGGACAGTCCGCGCGTCGGGCTTCAGCCTGGTAGTGGCTGCGCGGCTCGGACACTTTGCTGCTGTTAGACCGGCGGACAGTCCGCCGTAGTCGATCATGGACAGTCCGCGAGTCGACCAAGGGACTTCAGCAGCTGTGCAGTTTTGCACTTTCAGCCGGCGGACAGTCCGCCACCTGCTCGTGGACAGTCCGCTGTAGGGCCGGACAGTTCGGGACCATACCGGCGGACAGTCCGGGATCCTGCTGAAGGTTGCATTTTACTGCGTTTGCTCTCTCGGCTTTTCCACTTGGTTTTCGGACTTCTCGTTTGATCCTATAGTTAACCAAGAAACTTCTCTAGGTATCTTTGCAACTTGTTAGCATCGGTATTTGGAGATTTCTCGACGTAGCCTTCCATCTACGTTCGGGACTCGGTTTTCAAGGGGCAAACTTGTGCCGGTGCTTTTGGTGTTTGGTTCGCAATTGTTTTGAAGTGCCTCGCTGTGATCCTAGGGATCATCCACCCTCTTCCAAGGGTCCTGGGCAGCTCGGTTTTGGTCATAGTTTCTGGGGGTTGATTTTGGGACAATCGGCCAAAGTTTCGAGAGAAATTTTTGTGGCTCCCATTCACCCCCCCACCCTCTCTGGTCATCTTGCTATTGCATTCTCGGTCCTTCAATTGGTATCGGAGCGGGTTGAGGATCTTCCACCTTAGCCGGTTCCAGACCCACAGAAGGCGACATGGATCGCGGCGTGGGCAAACCGCCGTTTTTCGATGGGACGAACTATGCGTATTGGAAGATACGCATGTCGGCCTATCTGCAGAGTATGGGAGCTTCCATCTGGGATATTTGCAACTCTGCTGATTACGTGGTCTTGGCTGCACGTGTGACTCAGCGTCAGATCGATGATCACGATGCCAATAGCTGAGCCCGTAATGCTCTTTTCTCATGCTTGAGCATGACTGAGTTTGATCGCGTTTCTCACCTTGCTACGCCTCCGGAGATTTGGGCATCCCTCATGCGTTTCCATGAGGGAACCTCTCAAGTCAAAACCCGTCTCTACAAGTCGCACAAGCGAGAGTACGAGAACTTTCGACATATGCCTGGCGAGAGCATAGAGAGTTTATTCGCTCGCTTTCAGGTGATTGTCAACAGGATGAGGGCTAACAAGGAGCTGTTGCCTTTCGACGATCATGAGAGAGCTTTGAAGCTTTTGCACACTCTCGATCGGTCGGTGTGGGATTCCAAGGATCAGGCGATCATCGAATCACCGAACTATGAGACCCTCACGTGCGACGAGCTCTTCAGTAAGCTCAAGTCCAGTGAGATCGATGCCATGGCGAGGGCTTCTTATGAAAATCATTCTAGCCTGTCGATGGCTTTGGTTTCTGGCTCTTCTGTTAACTCCTCTGAAGGCTTTGTACTCTCTTCTCTTCTTTCTGTCACAGACGAGCAGCTGGAGTTCATGGGGATGATGAGTTGGCTTTGCTCACCCACCGGTTCTCGCGGTTCCATAACAACCGCATGAACCGTCGCCGCGGAGGAGGACGCTCGGGATGCTTCGAGTGCGGTGACCCCAACCACTTCATTGCCAATTGCCCGAAGAAGAACAAGCAAGTCTTCGGCAAGGCGGATCATGGGCACAAGTACGACTCCGGCAAGCGCAAGGAGAAGTACGTCCCTGTGAAGCACAAGCGGAAGGGCGGCTTTGACAAGGAGTACATCAAGACAAAGTACTTGGAGAAGGCCCAGGCTGAGCAGCGTGCGTTCTTCGCCAGGCTCAGCGACGTCAATGACTCGGATGACGACTCCGCTTCCTCAAGCGACGACGAGTCCGAGAAGAAGAAGAGGATCGAGAACAAGCTGAACGGCCACTGCTTCTTCGCCGACGACGAGGGCTTCTGCACCATGGCCCTCGGCAAGGAGGTCGATGGCGAGCTGGAGGACACCCCTCGGAACGACGTCGACGACGACACCTCCCAGGTATCTCAGACCCCCGACGAGCTTTCTGCTGAGGTCGAGAAATTTACTGCTGCGCTCCTTAGTTAGGATAAGTTGCTAGCTTAGGCGTGCTGCTAGAGAGCGCAAGGAGTTTAGGCAGAAGTGGGAGGATACGGTGAAGGAACTTGAATCTGTCAAGTCCACCGTAGTTGTTACCGAGGAGGAGTGTGAGATGTGCACCACACACATGACTGACCTTCTCACTTTGAGAGGTAAGTATGCTGTGTTGGTAGGAGAGGTGGATGAGCTGAAGGCTAGATCTTCGTTGTTGGGTGCGTGCAAGTCCTGTGCGGGCTTGCAATCTGAGTTGGCAGAGAAGAATGCCAAGATTGTGTCTCTTGAAGAGGCCAACTCGGGTAGCACATGTGTGGCTAGGTGTATTCTTTGTGAGGGTTTGGAGATGGAGATCGCTAATGTGAAGCATGACAAGATGCAAACCTAGGAGGAAAACACATACCTTCGGACCATCTTGTCATGGGTGTCTAGTGGTGAGCCACAGCTCGGGATGATGATCTCCCAATTCAAGCGAGCTACTGGAGGTCCAGGTGTAGGCTTTGCTCCGGGTGTTGATGTTTCGTCTTTTGGGAAGATTGGAGAGTCGAGTGGTCTTAACCATGTGAGAAGCCCAACTCCACCACTACTCCCAAGCTTAACAAGATTCCACCCAAAGAGCCTCTCAAGCCTAACACCAAGGATGGGGTCTTTGTTGAACCTCCGAGAGCTCCACCAAAGAAACAATCATGGGCTCCAAAACCAAACCACCTCAAGAACAAGCTTGACTCCATGCCACCCATCCAGGAGGAGCTTATGCCACAGAAGGGAAAAGTGATCCATACCCACTACCGTGAGTACCAACAACCTCCTATGAGAGTGGTGAGGTACCATTGTGAGCATTGTGGGAGAGATGGACACTTGAGTGAGTTTTGCTTTCGGCGCAAGAGAGAGGCGCGCCGCGCATAGGAGATTAACAACACGGACATGTACTATCCTTTCCATGATGTACATGTGCCGAATGTTCAGAGGTGTGCTGTTAGGCCTAGAGGTCCAGAACCTCAAGTTCCTAGGCCTAGGCAGCGGAGAGGACGTGCCCGGCGGGAGCCTACAGTTGTTGGCTATGGACCCCGTGGCGGTGGCTTTGTAGTTGAGCGTTTTCCCCCACCGCGTTTTGAGTATCGCGATGGACGCTCCTCCCTTAGCGGACCACGTTTTCCTCAACGTGGTGATCGCTCTTCCCGTAGGCGTGCTAGGAATGGTTTTTCTGCTAACCGTTCTTTTGAGCAGCCGGCCCAACACTGGTATTCCTCCTACTTCCCTAACCCCAGTGTTGGACCGTATTCTCACCCTATGTATTTTTATTGATGTAGGTAAAACGATTGGAGAACGTTTGGTTGGTGGATTCCGAGTGTTCGAGGCACATGACCGGAACTCCAAGTGGTTCTCCAGTCTTAGTCCGGTCGCCGGAAAGGAGTTTATCACCTTTGGCGACAATAGCAAAGGTAAGATATTGTCTCGTGGGTCGGTTCGAGTTAATGAGCACTTTGTGTTGCGCGATGTTGCTCTTGTTTCTAACTTGCATTTTAACCTTCTCTCTGTTTCGCAACTTTTTGATGATGACTATGAGATTCGTTTTAGACCGAATCTCAGTCGCATTTTGGATCCTCAGGGCAATCTTGTATGTTTGATTTCGCCCTTTGGAAAAGTCTTTCGTGCGGATTTCTCGGAGTCGTTTGGAATTTCTCGATGTCTTTTGGCTGGACCTTCCTCCTCTGATCTTTGGAAGTGGCATAGGAGACTCGGTCACCTGAGCTTCGACTTGCTTGCAAGACATAGCTCACTTGGCTTAATCCAAGGATTGCCCAAGTTGTCCATGGAGAAGGATCTTGTTTGCCATTCTTGTAGACATGGGAAGATGGTAGCAGCTCCCCACCATCCAGTGACTCAGGTCATGACCAAGCGCCCTGGAGAGCTTTTGCACATGGACCTTGTTGGTCCGGCTCGGGTGAGCTCAATTAGGGGGAAGTGGTATGTGCTTGTTGTTGTTGACGATTTTTCGAGATATTCGTGGGTCTTCTTTTTAGCTGAGAAGACCGAGACTTTCTCCTTTGCTCGCAATCTGATTTTGCATCTTCAGAATGAGTTCCCTTTGAACTCAATGCGAACAATTCGGAGTGATAATGGTTCCGAATTCAAGAATTCGGATTTTGAGAAGTTTGGTAACTGTTTGGGTTTGGAGCATCAGTTTTCTTCTCCCTACACACCGCCTCAAAATGGTGTTGTGGAAAGGAAGAATCGGACCCTTGTAGAGATGGCCAGGACAATGCTCGATGAGCATAGGACTCCTAGGCGATATTGGGCCAAAGCTATGAGAACTGCATGCTATATTTCCAATCGCATTTTTCTCCGAGATTTCTTGAAAAAGACTTCTTGTGAGTTGCATTTTGGAAAACTCCCCAAGGTAAGTTATTTTAGAGTTTTTGGTTGCCACTGTTTTGTACTCAAGAAAGGCAACCTGGACAAATTTGAGTCTCGTTCTTCAGACGATGTGTTTTTGGGTTATGGCACTCACACTCATGCATATCGTGTACTTAACCTTGATACTAACCGAGTCATGGAGACATCAGATGTCACCTTCGACGAGACCATGGTTTGTCCTTCTTCTCGTTTTGAGCGTGCAGGTGATCATGAGGTTGGAGAACCTCTTTTTGATGATGAGGACGAAGGTGCTGAAGGGATGGATGACCCAGCACCTACTCCACCTGCCATGCCGCAAGGAGCGGCTTCTACCACGACTCACGGCCTAGACCCTTCTTCCTCTACTACATGGGGCCGTGGCATCCGCCACCTCGCGCGGTACCTTTTGTACCCGAGGAGGCACCAGCTACAGTTGAGGGGGAGGCTACATCAGCTCGGGAGGCGCCATGACACATCCAGCGCCAACACCTGCCTCAGCAGATGATCGGCAGCATCGGCGAACGTGTCACTCGGTCAAGGTCACAACAAATCTCTCACTTTGCTCATTCTGCATTTGTTGCTGATTTTGAACCTCGAGATGTTGGACACGCTTTATCTGATCCAGATTGGGTCAATGCCATGCATGAGGAGCTTGAGAACTTTGAGAGAAATCGGGTTTGGGTTCTTGTTCCTCTTCCTCCAGAGTGTCATCCTATTGGGACAAAATGGGTCTTCAAAAACAAACAAGGAGAAGATGGCCACGTTGTGAGAAACAAGGCCAGACATGTAGCCCAGGGATATAGTCAGAAGGAGGGGATAGACTATGAGGATACTTTTGCTCCTGTAGCTCGTTTGGAGGCGATTAGGATACTCTTGGCTTTTGCTACATCCAAAGGGTTTAAACTTTTTCAAATGGATGTCAAGAGCGCCTTCTTAAACGGCTACATAGAAGAGGAGGTGTATGTAAAACAACCCCCCCGGTTTCGAAAATCCCAAGTTTCCAAACCATGTTTTTAAACTTCACAAAGCTTTATATGGTTTGAAACAAGCCTCTAGAGCCTGGTATGATAGGTTGAAAACCTTTTTGCTTGCTAAGGGTTTTAAAATGGGATGTGTCGATAAAACGCTCTTTCTCCTCAAGCAAGGCAATGATACTCTCTTGGTCTAGATTTACGTGGATGATATCATTTTCGGTGGTTCTTCTCAAGCTTTAATGTCCAAGTTTGCAGACACTATGAGCAGGGAGTTTGAGATGAGCATGATGGGCGAGTTGACGTTTTTCCTTGGGTTGCAAATCAAGCAACCCCGGGAAGGGACGTTCGTGCACCAGGGTAAGTATACCAAGGACATATTGAAGAAGTTCGATATGGGTGATGCCAAGCCTCTTCCAACACCCATGTCGACCATGACGGCCCTGGATGCGGATGTGGATGGAGAAGCTGTGGACTAGAAGGAGTACCGGAGTATGATCGGGTCGCTGCTGTACCTAACGGCGACACGCTCGGACATTCAGTTCGCGGTGTGTCTTTGTGCGCGATTTCAGTCGTCGACGCGCACCTCGCACCGTCAGGCGGTCAAGCGCATTATGAGGTACTTATCCTTCACTCCAGAATTTGGGATTTGGTATTCTGCTTCCTCCACCCTCTCCCTTTGCGGTTATTCCGATGCCGATTTTGCTAGTTGTCGCATTGATCGAGAGTCCACTTCTGAGACTTGCCAGTTTATTGGTTCTTCTCTTGTATCGTGGTCTTCTCACAAGCAGTCTAGTGTCGCCCAGTCTACCACGGAGGCTGAGTATGTTGCTGCGGCTAGCTGCTATTCCCAGTTGCTCTGGATGATGGCCACTTTGCATGATTTTGGTCTAAGCTTTTCTCGTGTTCCTTTGCTTTGTGACAGCACGAGTGCGATTAGCGTTGCTAAGAACCCCGTGCTGCACTCAAAGACCAAACACATTGATGTGCACTTTCATTTTCTGCGAGACCACTATGAGAAGGGTGATATCGACCTTCGCCATGTCGATACTCATCATCAGTTGGCCGATATTTTCACCAAGCCTATGGACCAATCAACTTTTGCTAGGTTGAGAGGTGAGTGCTTCCCCTTTTAGATGGGGGAAACATATTGACTCTTGTACTATAAACTGACTTTGTGTTTTTCAGTTGGTTTCTTCATGCATCTTTGCATTTCATCTTGCATACTTACATTCAGAGCTTCATGTATATAATCTTTAGAATATAACTATGCTCTGTATAGTCTTTGCTCCGATGCTTTATGATGATGTTGTAGCTTATGCTCTTTCTGATCACCGATACATGTTGTGAGCTGAGCTATTTTATGAATGGTGAATTTGCTTAATGAACATAAAACTTGCAAATGTTCACCATTGAGATATGCAACGAGCATGTGTAGAATGTGTTGAAATCACTTGTGCTCTTCATATATGCTAGGTTGCTATGTCTCTAGTGTTGAGTCATTCACTTGCTTGGTATGTTCATATTCTGTTTTAAAATCTGAACAAAGTTAAGTGAATTGGAAAGATCGAGATGGGATTGCTTGTCAACACATCACAGTTTCGAGACTGTCTCTCATTGCACTTTGAGTTAAACTTGAGCTGTGTAGTGCATGACCGAAACTATTGCCTTAAGCTTCTGATTGCTTCTGCATAGGTTTCACATAGTTGAAAAGTTAGGCAATGACAAGCTTTCAACCTCTCGCAATCGCATGCTAAAATTTTAAACTTGTGTAATTTAACCACTGCAACTCCGATAAAATTTTATACACAAGACTATGTTTCATTCTATAGCATGATGATTGAACAGTGCTAGGGGTAGTTCACCTTGTATACATGTTTAGCACTTGTCTGACTTCCTGTCTACACATGCTTTGTGCTATTTTGATGGTGAATACCTTTTTCGCTAAAAACGGCTCGTTCTGCTCTCATGTTCACATTTCGTACTTAGTGATCAGTTTGAGCCTTTGCTAGCTTCTTATGGATGTTGTTCAGTCATCGGATCAGAATGGTGTAGAGCATCTTTGCACTCTCTTGATTATATTCCTGAAGCTGCTAACTTGCATTTTTACTCATATGCATTTTTGGAAGGAGATCTTCTGTCAAGAGAGAGAACTTTGAGTGCTTGTGCACATTTTCTTGATGGTGCATTTTCAACTAAGGGGGAGAAAATTTTGACAAATCATGTGAGTTCCCTGGGTTGTGTGCACTATTTGTGGGGGAGTTTGCTTGTTGTGTTGAGCCTTTGCCTCTTTCTTTAGGAACTAGCAAACACTTTCAGCTCTTTTCAGCTCTTCAATTGGTATTGAACTCTTTTGGTTTTGAGTTGGTAACAGTTGGTATCGAGCTTCCTCGCTAGCGGTGTTGAGCCCGTTCTGCCTCTTCTTGAGGGCTAGCTCTGTTTTGCTTGAAATTCGTTTGATCTCTCAATTGGTATCAAGTTTTCTTGCTACCGGTGTTGAGCCTGTTCTACCTCTTCTTTAGGGCTAGCTTTGCTTTGCTTGGTTGCGTCGAGCCGTTTCCCATGTCTTTGAGAACCAAGTTGTGTTGCTCTTTCCATTTGACCTTCTTCGGCTTTGACATGCTTTTGGGTCATTTGGTCGAGTTCTCTCTCCTTCTTCCTTCCTTCTTCTGTTTCCATTATGATTTGTGTTGGTAGTTGACAATGCACTCATCAAGGGGGAGATTGTGGATACATGGGTGTATGCCGAGTCTCTGAGTGATGAGTTATTGTCAACTGGGATAATGCGCATGTTCTTTGGCTTGTGTTATGCAGGTGTCGAGCACGGATACAGTGATCAAAGGCAAGGTGAAGGTCAAGTAGAGACGTGTCGTGCCGATGGACCGAGAGTGGCGAAGGGCGGACGTGAGGCTTGGACTGAGGGACCGGTAGCCCGAGGATCAGCTGTGATGGCTGACAGCCTGGGACAGCGACGAGCGAAGACTTGCGGGCATGGTGTTGCCTGAGTCGAGGACTTGGGGACACATGTCAGTGGACGGGGTGCACGGGCGGTGCATCCCATCTATGGCTCAGTTTGGTGGTTGATCCACAGAAAAACCACCGAGTGGACGGTTTCCAGGTTTGGGCCTCAAAACCTGGACGAGGACGATTTCCGAGTTTGGACACAAAACTCGGGCTGAGGACAGTTTCCAGGTTGGGGCCTCAAAACCTGGGTGCTGCGGGTTTCTGAGTTTGGGCCCCAAAACTCAGGCGATGTGAAGGCTGGTTTCCCGGTTTGGGCCTCAAAACCGGGGGTTGGCTGTGAAGGCTGGTTTCCCGGTTTGGGCCACAAAACCGGGGGTGCGACGTCCGGGAAAAGAACAAGCAGAGCGGTGGCGGCACGTGGCGGCAATCGGTGAGGTTGCATCGAGGCAACGCAACCAGTTGTGCGGGTGTGGCCGTCGGATCACCACCTACCATGAGTTGGTCCAGAATAACCCTAGGGTTTAGCTGGTTTGCTCTGTAATTAGTGAGGGGTAAAGTAGGAATTAGAATTAGGATAAGTAGAGGGATACACCCTCCTCCCATTCCGTCTCAGTCATTTGCTCTTTGCTTCTAGGGTTTCCTGATCTCCCAATCCCCTGCTGTAGCTAGCTGAGATCCGCAGAGAACCATACCTCTGTGTACTGGAGATTTTGAGGAAGTGAGACCGTAATCTCACTGTTGTAGCGTGTGGTAGCCACACGGTTGCAGATCGATGACTTGATTCACGTTTTGTTCGTGTTCTTCGTTTTTCCACGATTTTTCCGTCACTCGATCTCCCTCTCTATTGCGTCTTTGCGAAGGACTGGATTAGCGACCAGAGGGGGGGGGGTGAATGGGAGCCTCAAATTCAACTCGTGAATAGTATGGCCCTTGTCCCAGAAAGTCACCCCAAAAGCGAAGACTCGAAACGACCGGAGAGTTCACGACCTACTAGTAGGTGGATACCCTAGGAGATGTCCTAGTGGTACAGCGGAACCTCCGGAGAAACCTCAAAACCAACTGCCAAAGCCACGGAACAAAACTGCATAATTAGCAGTTTCGCGGATTGTCCGGGGTCAGGGTCCCGGACTGTCCGCCGGCAAAAACGCAGAAACCAAACAGTACTGCAAGTCGGCTGGACAGGTCTCGGACTGTCCACGGGTTTGTACCGTGGACTGTCCGCCGTTCACTCGACAGTGAACAGTTAGGGGTCTGCGCCTGACTGAACCTGAAGAAACCCGATCCGCGGACTGTCCGTCGTCAGAGGCGCGGACTGTCCGCCGTTAGAGGCGTGGACTGTCCGCCACCACCAAGAAAGCACAAACTGGCTCGAGTTCAAACCCAAATCCAAATCGATCTCAACCAAATCGAGAAGAACTTCAATCAAACTCCTCCCAGGTGATCCTCAATGAGTTGGGGTGCTAATCCTAAGAAATCATCGCACCAAACCAAGTCAAACAAGAGATATTCGTGAATCACCGTAAAAGGGGGAAAACGAAGAACGAATGCGAAATCAACCCGATCTATGGATTCGTGAGGTTAGGAGAGAATTCCTTCGGTAGAAAGAAGGAGCTCACGACCAAGAACAAATTGATTCAAGTGGAATCGAAAATCATCTCGTGGAGAGGGGGAACGAAGCAAATCTCCGGGAGATGAAAAACCATAACGTGAAGAACACAACAAACAAGACACGATTCGATTTCAGCTGAAATTCCTCCACACGAGGAGACAACGAGAATACGGTCTCGTTTCCTCAAAAGATCCAAATACACAGAGGTATGATTCCTGTCTCTGCGGATCGCTTGCAGTGAGGTATGATTAGAACCTAAGCGAGGGCTAGAGAGAGAGAGTGCTCAGGAACAAATGACTGCAAGGATAGAGGGAGAGGAGGGGTGCCTCTCTTATTTATAGCCTAAAACAATAATCCCCTTTCTACCCCTAGATACAAGAGCGAAGCGGCCAACCCTAGGGGTATCCCGGTCCAACTCTGCTGATGGCTGGTCTGACGGCCACGCGCCTTCCTCACCCTTAGCTTCACCTCAACGCAAGCCTCAGGATGCCGCCACGTGCCGCCCAGTCGACCGCCGCACCTACCTCGTGGATAGCCTCGCCTCCGCGCCAGCCTCTACACGCCGCCACGCGTCGACCGTCCTTTTTGCGGACCTCCCCCCGGTTTTGAGGCCGAAACCGGGAAACCTGGGCCTTCCCCCGGTTTTGAGGCCGAAACCGGGAATCCTGTCCTCAGGCTGAGTTTTGTGGCCCAAACTCAGAAACCGCGAGCCTAGGTTTTGAGGCCCAAACCTGGAAACCGTCCTCGCCGAGTTTTGAGGCCCAAACTCGGAAACCGGCTATCCTGAGTTTTGAGGCCCAAACTCGGAAACCGTCGAGGGTAGCTTTTTGAGGCTCAGCTACCGAACCCGCACCGTAGACGGGATGTGGTTCGCACACCCCGAGTTCCAGCACCGATGCCGGAGCATGTCCAGCCTCCACGCCGGGCACAGTGCATTCACCATCCTCCTCGGCCTCCCGCCAAGTGTCACGACGCCATCACCTTCCTCCCGACTCGGCCGATGCACCGCACATCCCCATGTGCTCTTGCTTGTCAACGCCACGTGCCAGCTACCACAGCTGGTCCTCAGGTCTCTCGGTCCGTCGGTCCAAGCTCCATGTCTGCCCTTCACTGCTCCCGGTCCGTCGGCACGGCACGTCCCTACTTGACCTTCACCTCACCTTCGACCACTGCCTGAGCTCCGCACCCGCACATCAACACAGCCAAGAGACATGTTGCCCGTTGATCGATCACTCATCACTCGGGAAGGGAACCACAAGGGCACATATCAACCTTGTGTTCTCAATCTCCCCCTTGACGAGTGCATCGTCAACTCATAGTAACCGTAACCAAAATAAAAGAAAAGCAGAATTGGGTAGAAGGAGAAAAACTCACTCGAGATGATCAAAAGCCAGAGAAAAGGCTGAAGAAGCACAAATCGAGATAAGCAAAACTTGGTCCCCAAAGACATGGACAAAGGTTCGACACAACCAAGCAAAAGATTAGAGTAACAACTCATCAGAGAGCAAAACTCGATCAAAATCAGAGCACAGAACTTGGTTCCCAAAGACATGGGCAATGGCTCGACGCAAACAAGTCAGAAACAAGCTAGTCCTCAAGAAGAGGCAGAAAGGGCTCAACACCACTAGCTGAAAGCTCGATACCAAATGAAAAAACTTATCAAGTAAGAAGCTGACTTGGAACAGGCAGAAAAACTCCCCCTCACTCAAAAAACTCCCCCTCAGCAAGTGAAGCATAAATTGCAAATTGACACCACCAGAAACATTCTCCCCCTTGGGGGCAAATTGCATTCAAAAGAAAGGGGTAAAAGACTCAAGTAAAGAAGACGGAGCTAGCTCATGCCTATCGGAGTCAAGCAAATGCATATGAGTTAAAAGTGCAAGTTAGCAGCTTCAGGTATATACTCGAAAGAGTGAAAGAATGCTCTAAGGAGTGCTGATCCGACTACTAAGCAACATGTAAAAGTGCTAGCAAAGGCTCAAACTGATCATCAAATACAGAATATGAATGCAGAAGCTTAGTGAGCAGTTTTAAGCCATTCAGAAAAGGGTTTCACCATCAAAATAGCACTGAACATGTATAGATATGAAGTCAAACAAGTGCTAAACATGTATACAAGGTGAACTACCCCTAGCAAAGTTCAAGCATAGACTTGTGTTTTCAGATTTTATCGGAGAAATTTGCAGCGGTTATTACACAAGTTCAAATTCAGCATGTGATTGCGAGAGGTTGAAAGCTTGTCATTGCCTAACTTTCCAACCGTGCTAAGCCTATGCATATGCAATCAGAAGCTTACAGCATCGGTTTCGGTCTTACACTACACGGCTCAAGTTTAACTCAAAGTGCTATGAGAAACAGTCTCGATACCGTTAAGTGCTGACAAAGCAATCCCATCTCGATCTTTTCAATTCACTAACACTTGGTTCATTTTAAGCAGAAAATGAACAGTCCAAGCAAGTGTAAGACTCAGAACTAGAGACATAGCAACCTGGCATATATGAAATAGCTCAAAAGACCTCAACACATCCTACACATGCTAGTTGCCAATCTCAATGGTGAACATGTATCAAATTTTAAGTTCATTAAGCATGTTCATTGTTCTGAAAAATTAGCTTTGCTCACAAATTGTAGCAGTGATCAAGGAGAGCCTAAGCTACAAGCATCATCATATATCATCGAAGCATACACTACTCAGAGCATAAATTCATTCTAAGGAATATAGACATGAAGCTTGAAAGTGTAAGATGAATGCATGATGAAGTCAGAATCGGAGCCAAAACAAAACCAGAAAAGACTCAAGACCCAAAAACAAAAAGGATCAGAAAGTTAGTCTATTGTACAACAGGCAAAATGCTTCCCCCATCTAAAAAAGGAAACACACACCAAGCTCACCTCTCAATCGAGCAAAAGTTGAGAGATCCAAAGGCTTGGTGAAAATATCCGCAACCTGCTTATGGGTGTCTACATGCCTAAGATCAATGTCGCCTTTCTCATAGTGATCACGAAGAAAGTGAAAGCGAACATCGATGTCTTTGGTCTTGGAGTGAAGAACAGGGTTCTTTGCTACACTAATGGCAGAAGTGATGTCGCAAAGCAAAGGAACCCGACTGAAATCTAGACCAAAGTCACGCAATGTAGCAACCATCCATAAAAGCTGCGAAGCACAAGAAGCAGCGGCAACATACTCGGCTTCAGAAGTAGACTGGGCTATGTTCGACTGTTTGCGAGAAGACCATGAAACCAAAGAAGAGCCAAGAAACTGACAAGTCCCAGAAGTAGACTTGCGCTCAAGCCGACAACCGGCAAAATCCGCATCGGAATAACCACAAAGCGAGAGGGTCGAAGAAGAAGAGTACCAAAGTCCGAACTCAGGAGTGTATCGGAGGTACCTCATGATGCGCTTGACCGTGAAGGACCGAGAAGCAACCAGAAAGTGACCAGAGGGGGGGTGAATGGGAGCTTCAAATTTTCCTCTCGGAAACTAGTAGCCACTGTCCCAAGAATCAACCCCCAAAGCAAACCCTAGAGCTTCCTAGTGTCCACGACCCTAGTTGTAGGGTGGATGCTTCCAAGAAGCACAGCGGGACACTACACAACTCTAGAAAGTCAACGCAAAAGATGGAAATCGAATCCGACCAAGAACGAGCCAACCGCGAACAAAACAACGCAGCACAGTCTCGACCGGACTCTGGACTGCGTCCGGTCAGTGAGCACCGGACGCGTCCGGTCGTCAGAAAACCGGTTTCGGACCTTACTGTTCGTGACCGGACTCTGGCCTGCGTCCGGTCGCAGAGCACCGGACGCGTCCGGTCAGACAAAAGCCGATTTCGGAGCTCTCTGAGTTGGACCGGACTCACGGAGTCAGAGCGTCCGGTCACAACACGCAGCGTCCGGTCAACACATAAAACGCAGGTGAACAGTAGCACAGTCAAGTCCGGTCACACCGGGAATGGAGTGTCCGGTCAAGACCAAAAAGGGGCACAGCGAGTGTTCAACCACCGGACGCACACCCCCAGCGTCCGGTCATCTCGAGCCAGCGTCCGGTCACCCCGCAGCAGTACTGTTCGTCCACCGATTTGAATCAAACTCTCCCAAAATGAAACCTCTAGGGTTCAAACTTGGAGAGATGAGTCACAAAGAGTATAGTGAGCTATCTCTAAGAGATCATGGCTCGAACCTATCTCCAAATCGATGAATTGAAGAATTTCGGAGGAAGGGAGAAAACTTGACCCGAAATGAAAATCGATCGATCTCCTAGACCGTGAGGTTGGAGGGGAATTCCTTCAGTGGAAAGAAGTGCCTCACGATCTAGAACAACTTGGTTCAAACGGATTTGCAAAAGATGAACCGAGCAAAGAGATCAAGCAAAGGAAAAATCGTGGAGAAAAAGGATTCCGCGAAGAACACGAACAAAACGCGAATCACAACCACGATGTGCAGCCATAGCGCAAACACACGCTACAATCGTGAGGTTACGGCCTCACTTCCTCGAAATCAATAGTACACAGAGGTGAGTCTCTCTGCGGATCTCAGCTAGCTACAGCAGGGGATGGGAGAGCAGGAAACCCTAAGTGCGAAAGAGCAAATGACTGAGATGACTAACTGAGATGAAGGGAGGAGGGTGTCTCCCCGACTACTTATCCTAATTCTAACCTAAGTCTAATTCCTACTCTACCCCTCTCTATTCTAATTACAGAGCGAACCAGCTAAACCCTAGGGTTATTCTGGACCAACTCGGTGGTAGGTGTATTCGACGGCCACGCCCGCTCGACTCGAAGCGTTGCCTCGATGCAACCTCCAGATCGCCGCCACGTGCCGCCCTCGCTCGGCACCCCCGGTTTTGTGGCCCAGACCGGGAAACCAGCCTTTTCCAGCCAACCCCCGGTTTTGAGGCCCAAACCGGGAAACCAGCCCACCAGCATCTGAGTTTTGAGGCCAAACTCAGCAAACCCTCAGCGCCCAGGTTTTGAGGCCCAAACCTGGAAACCGTCCTCAGCCCGAGTTTTGTGGCCAAACTCGGAAACCCTCAGCCCGAGTTTTGTGGCCAAACTCGGAAACTGTCAGCCCGAGTTTTGTGGCCAAACTCGGAAACCGTCCACGCCCAGGTTTTGAGGCCCAAACCTGGAAACCGTCCATCCGATGGTTTTTTTCTGGCTCTACCACCAAACCGAAGCTGTAGATGGGATGCACCGCCCGTGCACCCCGTCCACCGACACGTGTCCCCAGGTCCTCGACCCGAGCAACACCGTGCCCCGCAAGTCTTCACTTGTCGCTGTCCCAGGCTGCCAGCCACCACAGCTGATCCTCAGGCACTCTGGTCCCTCAGTCCAAGCCTCACGTCCGCCCTTCACCGCTCGGTTCATCGGCATGGCACGTTCGCCGCACGGCACACCCATCCTTCACCGCACCTGGTCCGTCGGCATGACCCGTCTCAACTTGACCTTCACCTTGCCCTCGATCACTGTCTCCGTGCTGGACACCTGCACAACACAAGCCAAAGACCCTGCGATCAAACCCGTTGACAATCACTCATCACTCAGAGACTCGGCATACACCCATGTATCCGCAATCTCCCCCTTGATGAGTGCATTGTCAACTACTCACACAAATCATAATGAAAAGAAGAAGAAGGAAGAAAGAGAAGAGAGAACTCGACCAAGTGACCCAAAAGCATAGCAACGCCGAAGAAGGTCAAGTGGAAGAAGCAAAACAACTTGGTCCCCAAAGACATGGGCAACGGCTCGACGCAACCAAGCAAAGCAAAGCTAGCCCTCAAGAAGAGGTAGAACAGGCTCAACACCGCTAGCAGATACCACTTGGAAACTCCAGAGAAAAGAGCTCAAAACCAATTGAAGCCGAATGAAAATCGAAGCAAAATGCTAGTCCCTCAAGATAGAGGCATAGAGGCTCAACACAACTAGCATAGAAGGCTCAAAACCAATGCCTTTCGGCCAAACATGCTCCGAACCAATTGGAATGACTCCAAACCAAAAGAGAACCAATCGATCGAAAAACCAAAAACCCTGAAAATGTTTGCTAGTCCCTCAAGATAGAGGCAAAGGCTCAACACAACTAGCAAACTCCCCCTCGACAAGTGCAAGCAACTAGGAAAACTCCCCTTAGTTGAACATCCAGGAGTATATGATTTGCAAAAACTCTCCCTCTTAGATGAAAATGCACTTATCAAGAAAGGCATCAAGGCAAGAAACTCCCCCTTCCAACATGCATATGAAGTCAGAAATGCAAGTGAGTAGCTTCAGGCATATATTCACAAGAGTGCAAAGATGCTCTAAACAGTAGAACTCCAATGACTCAACTAGGCACTCAAATAGCAAAGGCTCAAACTGATCACACATACGAAATATGAACATATGAGCATGTGAGCAGTTTTTAGCCAAAAAGGGAGTCACCATCAAAATAGCACTACACATGTATAGACAGGAATCCAAACGAGTGCTAAACATGTATACAAGGTGAACTACCCCTAGCAAAGTTCAATCATCATGCATAGGAATGAAATAGACACTTGTGATTTCAAATTAATATCGGAGTTGCAGCGGAGAAAATTTCACAAGTTCAATTATTAGCATGTGATTGCGAGAGGTTGAAAGCTTGTCATTGCCTAACTTTTCAACCGAGCGAAGCCTATGCCGAAGCAATCAGAAGCTTAAAGTTGCGGTTTCGGTCATACACTACACGGCTCAAGTTTAACTCAAAGTGCAATGAGAAACTGTCTCGATACCGTGATGTGTTGACAAGCAGTCCCATCTCGACCTTTTCAATTCACTAAGACTTGGTTCAAATTTTAAGTAAGATATGAATAGACCAAGCAAGTGAATGACTCAAAACTTGAGACATAGCAACCTAGCATATATGAAAAGCACGAGTGAACTCAACACATCCTACACACGCTAGTTGCATATCTCAATGGTGAACATTTTCAGATTTTAAGTTATTAAGCAAATTCACCATTTCAAAAATAGCTCAGCTCACAACATGTTGAAAGGTCCTTGTTTGGTTTTGGTAATTGAGTGACAACTTAGGTGGACTAATATGTGTTTAAAGTGAATTACACAGGTGATTAGTCCACAGGTGATCATGTGTGAGCAACATATGCCATAGAGGAGAATTGGCTTGGAGGATGTTGCAATGCTCATGCATGAAGATGAAGAAGGAGCTTAATGCATATGTGACATGACATGTGGTCATATGGCTAAGATGGAGAAGATCAAGGCAAGACTTGGCTTGATGGACCGGTTGCGAAGGTGAAGGGCAAGTTGAGGCTTTGAAGCCGTTGGTACCGAGTGTCGGGAGGCTTAAGCAAGACTTGGCGCCGAAGGACCGAAGCGATGGTGAAGAGCAAGTGATGTCAAGATCGATGGACCATGGAGGCCATGTGATGATATGAAGTGGATCATATCATTTGAAGATAGGTTGGTGCATGTGTTGCATCAACACCAAAGGAGATGGAATGGAATGCGCAAGGCAAAGGTATATTTGTAGGGCATTTCATTTCACCGGTCATAGGTGTGTAGAGAAGATTATGACCGGGTTTAGGATAGATGGCCGTACTATTAAGAGGAGCAAACTTGTTTGCATATCGGTCATCTAGTGCCACTTGAGCGATCTAACTTTGCGATGTTGTTAGGATCGAGTGGCGTGGTGAAAATCCTTTGAAAATGTTTGTGAAAATGCTAACACACTTGCACATGATGTTGTACACTTGTTGGTGTTAGCACATTTGCAAAGGAGGAGTTGTTGGAGTTGGTTTGGATCAAAACAGAGAAGAAAATGGAGTTTTATGTGTGTTGTCGGTGGTACCGACCCTGGGTTGTCGGTGGTACCGCCCATAGGTGCTGCGTGCAGCCTTCTCTGTAATGGGGCGTTTTTGGCCTGGCGGTGGTACCGCTATTACCTCGGTACTACCGCCGGCGGTGGTACCGACCAGATTGTCGGTGGTACCGTGGCCCTGAGGGTTTTCGCGAGGCTCTCTGTAGTTTCTGAAAAAGGCTTGCCGGTAGTACCGCCATTGCCTCGGTACTACCGCCCACGGTGGTACCGACGCAAGGTCGGTAGTGGCTGGTTTTTCGCGAGGCTCTCTGTTGTTTTGAAAAATGGCTTGTCGGTAGTACCGCCATTACCTCGGTACTACCGCCCGCGGTGGTACCGACGCAAGGTCGGTAGTGGCTGGTTTTTCGCAGAGCTCTCTGGTCGCGGCGATTTTTGGCCTGGCGGTAGTACCGCCATTACCTCGGTACTACCGGGCCCGGAGGAACCGACCAAGGGTCGGTGCCTCGCCGTAATCAGCGGAAAGTGGGAAAACGGCTAGTTTGACTCTGTCGGTGGTACCGCCCAGGAGGGGTCGGTACTACCGACCAAGCGCAGAAAGGTAGGGTTCGGGCCGCCGCCGCCCCTTCCCTATATATAGTCGTTGTGGCCGGCCCTAGGTTGATGTTGGAGCACTCCAAAGCCTAGGTGGCTTGTGTGGATGTGCTTGGGAGCCTTCTAACTCGCTTGTGCTTGCTAGCGCGCGAATCTATTGCGAGTGAGCGATTCTAGTGCGTTGCTTTGAGAGATTGCATCGAGTGGCACTAGGTGTTCGAGTTGCAAGCCGGTGGTGCTTATTACTCTTGGAGGTTGCCACCTCCTAGACGGCTTGGTGATCGAGTCTCCGTCGTGAAGCCCGCGTGAAGATTGTGCGTGGCTCCGGAGAAAGCTTTGTGAGGGGTATTGTACCTTCCCCATGGGAGATCACGAAAGGTAACTCTAGTGGATTGCTCGTAGCTTGTGGATCCCCATCTTGTGTTGGTTGTGCGGCACCCTATTGAGGGTTAGGCGTGTGATGCCTATTAGCGCGTGAACCTCCAAGTGGGTGTATCGCTACAACGGGGAGTAGCTTGGTGGCAACCAAGTGAACCTCGGGAAAAATCACCGTGTCAACATTGTCTACTCTTCTCGGTGGTTTGCAATCTCCTTACACAAGCTTGTATTTACTTTCATACATATTGTGCTTGTGTAGCTATCTTGCTTGTGTAGCATAGAGTTGATCCCATGAGTGACTAGTTGACTTGTAGTCTTGCTAGTCACATTGCTTAGTTTGTGTAGCTAAGTTGAGCTCTCTAATTTGGCTTGTGTAGCCTTGTTATTGAGCATTGCTAGTGAGCTTAGGAGCTTTGTGCTTTGCTTACTAGATTGTGTAGGAGCTCCCCGTGCTTGAAGTATTAGTTGCTTAGGTTTGTGTGACCTTGCATCTATATTTGGTTAGGTGAGCTCTAGCTAGCCTGGCACCTTATTTGCTTTGTTTAGGATCTTTTATAAGGTGTCATAGAGTATAGGTAGAGGGGTGTAGTCTTGGCTAGACCGATAGTTTTAATTCCGCATTTGTTTCGGTTAGCCGCTCCGATTAAGTTTAAGTTTTAAAAAGGACTATTCACCCCCCCTCTAGTCCGCCATCTCGACCCTTCAATTGGTATCGGAGCGAGGTCTCTCATTTGTGGTCTTCACCGACCCGAGAGGATGGCGTCTAGTGGGCTAGATGATGTGTGTGATACACATATTTTTGATGGCACACACTTTGCACAATGGAAACACCATATGCTTGATCATTTTCGTGCAAAGGGGCCAAAGTTTTGGTGGATTATCACTAGTGGTCTCACTCATGTTTTGGACCATAGAAATCTCACCAAAGCTCAAAAGGATCTCTTTGAACTTGATGCAAATGCTTATTGTTATCTAATGGATGCATTGAGTTTTGAGTTGTTTTATAAGATCAACTCCAAAGGGACCGCCCATGAGATGTGGGAATCCATCAAGACCACCTTCGGTGATCCCTCCACGTTTGATGATGGCAAGTTCATAAAGGAGGATGAACCGGTGGCATATGAGGATGTTGAGCAAGACCACAACTCCGTGATTGTGGAAGATTGCTCCACCTCACGTTCAAGTGATGCAATCAATGAAGACACTTCAAGCACACTTGACAAGATGGAAGATGATGCCTCAAGTGATGCAAGTAATGATTCTACTCCAAGCACACTTGATGATGTTGATGGCTCATGCTCGGGCGATGATCGTGATACTACTACAAGCCCATCACCACATTGCTTCATGTCACAAGGTGACACCAAGGTATTCAATGCAAATGTGGTTGATCATGTTGATTCATATGATGAGCTTGTTAGTAGACTTGCTAGCATGACCATGTCTTTAGAAAATGAGAAAAATAAAACAATGAAACTAGCAAATGAAAACTCATTTCTAAAGAATTCATGTGAAGAACATAAGCGCTTACTTGATGTTCTTAAAGCTTCACATGATGATTTAATTGAAAAGTATGGCTCTCTCATTAAGGAGCTTTCAAAGAAAATTAAAAATAATGAGAGCTCATCACATGGATCAAATGATCAATTGCAAATGTTGCTAACCCATGTGATGTAGGCAAGAAGAATGTATCCACCTCTTGTGATGATTTAATATCTATGCCATGTTCTTCACAATTAGATGCTTGTTCTACTTCTTTGTCTTGTGAGACTAACCTTTTGAAGGAGAACAATGAGCTCAAACTTGAAGTGAAGAACTTGAGCAACAAGTTAGAGAGGTGGTGTAAATCAAAGGTCACCCATGAGCACATAATGAAGAATCAAAGAAGCTATGGTGACAAGAGTGGCATTGGCTTTAACAAAAGCAGTGTCAAAGGCAAGAGATGGGGCAAGAGAACATATGCAAAAGAAATGAAGAAGCAAGAACAAGAAAAGCTATCTCATTTCATGTGCTATCAATGCCATGAGATGGGACATCTTGCAAAGACTTGTCCCAACAAGAAGAAGCCCCAAGTTCAAATCAAGAACAACCATCATGATGGTGACTTGATGAAGAAGAAGAAAACAAGAAGGGGCGGAAGAGCAAGGCATCCAACTCATATCCAAGATGCCAAGATGATGAGCAAGAATCAAGATGAGAAGAAAGATTTGGCTCACATCAAGTGCTACAAGTGTGGTGATATGGGACACCTTGCCTCGAAGTGTCCTAACAAGCTTGAGAAGAAGGCTCAAGCAACTCATGAGAGGCAAGGCAATGAGAAGCAACAAATGGGCAAAGAAAAGAAGGCTCAATCAAAGAGAAGTTGCTACTCATGCCGGGAAAGGGGACACATGGCTCATTCATGTCCCCTAGGTACCATGGCATTGGAGGCTTGACTCAATTGATTTCATATTATTCATCATGTGATTGATTCAAGTAATGAAGCCTAGTGCTATCCAAACCCAATGCCAAGACAAAAGAAGTGAAGTCCAAGTGCAAAACATACAAGTGCAAAAGATCAAGTTGTGATGTTTGATTGGAATTATTTGAAGGCTTGCAATCTAATTGAGTAGAAGCTTGCTATTTGGATGATCGTGAGCTACTAAGGTATATCTCTAGTTGATCATGTTATTTTAGATGCATATGAGATGATCGAATCGGATATATATGCATATGTTGCTTGCTATAAGATGATTGAATGGATTTGATGCTTAGTGATCAAAATTGAGTTAGTTTGAATGGATATGTTCATAAGACTTCTTTTAGTGAGTGGTTTGAATGGATATATGTCTTGTGTTGATGTTCAAACAAGTTTAGCTCAAGTTTGATTCAAATTGGTAGAGTATAGCTCAATTGCTCAAAGTTATCAAAAATCTGAAATCTGAGCTAGCTGTGATAATAGCCATGTTTGAATGATCAAATCTATTTGGATTGGCTTGAAATTCGGTACACATGCTCTACACTTGTGATATTAGTCGCTGTGCAAAATTCATGATTATTGGATAAGATGTACTTTGGTTTTGGAGTAGATCTTGTCAACTATTGTGCAGCAGTTTTCAGCATGTAGTACTATGGAAAGAATTGAAATCTGGTAGCAATCTAGAAAGCCAATGAAGCTCAAATTTTTATGGCTGCTAGAACACTTAGAGAGGCACATCTCCACCAAATTTCATAGTCATTAGACTTATATTTTGGGAGATATGCATGTTTCTTTGAGAAGGACAGAATCTGCCAGAAAAGTGACAAATATTGGATTGATTTAGAGTCACTTTGATTGAAAGGCCCTCAAGTTGGAATCATGTTTATAAAGTGGTTGAGGGACCTATGTTTGGTTTTGAGATGAGCTAGAAGTATGGCAAATATGAGTACAAGTTCATGTGATTGGGAAGTGTATTTGGCACACATTTGGTACTCAAATTGAAGATCAAGACCAACATCAAGATGAAGATAAAAGTCAAGTTCTAGTATCAAATTCAAGATCTTTTGGAAAGAAAGAAAAGGACTCAAAGAGGAATTCAAAGTCACATCTCAATAAGAGTTCAAATGGATCAATCAAGCAAAGTCAATTCAATTGAGTATCAAGGATGATTCTTTGGAGAGAGATCACTTCTCCCTTTTGTAGGGGCTTGCCGCCTTTGGTAGGTTAACCAAGTATGATACTTGGAAGGCTAATATGGAAGTGGTGATTCAAAGGATATTTGAGATGCTTAGTTGAAGCAATGAAAGGATTGACCAAGCAAAGCAAGCAACATGCAAGATAGTAAAGCAAATCATGACAATTCAAGTGGTATTCATATGCAAGCTATGTTCAAATGAAGAAGCAAGCCAACCACAACAAGATAGCGCTCTTAATCATATGAGTGAAGATTTGTTCTATCAATTGGTATATATTGGTCTTCACCATGGACTTCACATTGCTATTTGGAGCTTAATTGGAATCAAATGACTATCCTCTACTCCAAGATAGCAAAGGTATCATTGTAATGTGCATGATCATATTCATCCCTTACTAGTATGCTGTTAGTGCATATAGTACATGCTCAATAGGATCATGCATAACAATTGAAAAGTTTAAATTCATAGCCTACCACTATTGCTTGATTGACTATATGATCTAGTGGATAGTATGTGAATTTGTTCATGAGCTAGTGAACCCAAGTACTTGATCTAGAAGATGAACATTCAAGTGTCTAATTCAACATGAGTAAGATAACCATTGAAAGATGTGTGAAGAAGCTTACTCTAGAGCAAACCGAGTTAGATATCTTATGCAATATTGCCTAGTTCAAGTCACAAATGAGAAGCTCATGAAGACGACAAGAGTTCAAGAAGAAGACAATAATGCAAATGGATATCAAGTTTAAACTTTCATTCAAGTGGTATCCTACAAGACTTCAAGTGATCCTCAACTATAAGTGATCAAATCAAGCAAAGCATCCCTCTCCAACAAGAGCTCAAGTTTATCAATTGGATGACCCATGCTATGACATAGGGGAGGTGCCCCACCTAGTGGTATCAAGGTCAAAGATCCTTCAAGTGGGTTTCATTCCAACACATATAGTAGTGTCCATCAAAAATGAAGCCTAAAGTGTCAACCATCTACCCTAGTGTCACCCTTTGTGAGAAAAGAGCATACCTTTTATGGTCATTGATGACAAAGGGGGAGAAGTTATGGAAAAGATATGTCAATTATGATATGTCAAGGACAAAGAGGGAGAAAAGAAGATGGACATGGATCAAGAGGGAGCAAAGAAAAGATATGTCAATTATGATATGTCAAGGACAAAGAGGGAGAAAAGAAGATGGACATGGATCAAGAGGGAGCAAGATTGAAGGATCAAAATTCTTGGACAATGAGAGCACACAAGTAGGGGGAGCAAGCTCATGAACTTGGTTGTTGCATTTGATATGTGCATAATCATGTGCTTGCTTGCATTACATAAGTTTTAAAATTTTATATGCATGCTTGTGTGGTATATGCTAGTTATAGGATTTAATTGATGAATTGATAACTAGCATGCATAGGTTAATAGCTAGACTTGTGCTTTTAATGCAAAACTAGACCCTTGCTATTAATGTTGATCTCACGGGGTTTTCTAGTTTTTATGATGTCTAGCTACTCTTCGATGCTAAGGATGAATCAAAATGTGGTATGCACGCTTCAAAGGTAAAATTTCATCATGTATACCTTAGCATCACTTAGTAGTGCTAACACTCCCACAAATTTCATATTTATGCATGTGTGCAAGCTTGAAACCAAACCATTTGAGCACACATGTAGGGGGAGTTAACACTACAAAGTCGGATTGTATGGTGCTTATCCAAATTCTCGTATATGGTCTTAATGTTGGATAAGTAACATAGAATCCAAAGGAGCTTAATTTCCATATCTTTGTAGAGTTGTCATCAATTACCAAAAAGGGGGAGATTGAAAGGTCCTTGTTTGGTTTTGGTAATTGAGTGACAACTTAGGTGGACTAATATGTGTTTAAAGTGAATTACACAGGTGATTAGTCCACAGGTGATCATGTGTGAGCAACATATGCCATAGAGGAGAATTGGCTTGGAGGATGTTGCAATGCTCATGCATGAAGATGAAGAAGGAGCTTAATGCATATGTGACATGACATGTGGTCATATGGCTAAGATGGAGAAGATCAAGGCAAGACTTGGCTTGATGGACCGGTTGCGAAGGTGAAGGGCAAGTTGAGGCTTTGAAGCCGTTGGTACCGAGTGTCGGGAGGCTTAAGCAAGACTTGGCGCCGAAGGACCGAAGCGATGGTGAAGAGCAAGTGATGTCAAGATCGATGGACCATGGAGGCCATGTGATGATATGAAGTGGATCATATCATTTGAAGATAGGTTGGTGCATGTGTTGCATCAACACCAAAGGAGATGGAATGGAATGCGCAAGGCAAAGGTATATTTGTAGGGCATTTCATTTCACCGGTCATAGGTGTGTAGAGAAGATTATGACCGGGTTTAGGATAGATGGCCGTACTATTAAGAGGAGCAAACTTGTTTGCATATCGGTCATCTAGTGCCACTTGAGCGATCTAACTTTGCGATGTTGTTAGGATCGAGTGGCGTGGTGAAAATCCTTTGAAAATGTTTGTGAAAATGCTAACACACTTGCACATGATGTTGTACACTTGTTGGTGTTAGCACATTTGCAAAGGAGGAGTTGTTGGAGTTGGTTTGGATCAAAACAGAGAAGAAAATGGAGTTTTATGTGTGTTGTCGGTGGTACCGACCCTGGGTTGTCGGTGGTACCGCCCATAGGTGCTGCGTGCAGCCTTCTCTGTAATGGGGCGTTTTTGGCCTGGCGGTGGTACCGCTATTACCTCGGTACTACCGCCGGCGGTGGTACCGACCGGATTGTCGGTGGTACCGTGGCCCTGAGGGTTTTCGCGAGGCTCTCTGTAGTTTCTGAAAAAGGCTTGCCGGTAGTACCGCCATTACCTCGGTACTACCGCCCACGGTGGTACCGACGCAAGGTCGGTAGTGGCTGGTTTTTCGCGAGGCTCTCTGTTGTTTTGAAAAATGGCTTGTCGGTAGTACCGCCATTACCTCGGTACTACCGCCCGCGGTGGTACCGACGCAAGGTCGGTAGTGGCTGGTTTTTCGCAGAGCTCTCTGGTCGCGGCGATTTTTGGCCTGGCGGTAGTACCGCCATTACCTCGGTACTACCGGGCCCGGAGGAACCGACCAAGGGTCGGTGCCTCGCCGTAATCAGCGGAAAGTGGGAAAACGGCTAGTTTGACTCTGTCGGTGGTACCGCCCAGGAGGGGTCGGTACTACCGACCAAGCGCAGAAAGGTAGGGTTCGGGCCGCCGCCGCCCCTTCCCTATATATAGTCGTTGTGGCCGGCCCTAGGTTGATGTTGGAGCACTCCAAAGCCTAGGTGGCTTGTGTGGATGTGCTTGGGAGCCTTCTAACTCGCTTGTGCTTGCTAGCGCGCGAATCTATTGCGAGTGAGCGATTCTAGTGCGTTGCTTTGAGAGATTGCATCGAGTGGCACTAGGTGTTCGAGTTGCAAGCCGGTGGTGCTTATTACTCTTGGAGGTTGCCACCTCCTAGACGGCTTGGTGATCGAGTCTCCGTCGTGAAGCCCGCGTGAAGATTGTGCGTGGCTCCGGAGAAAGCTTTGTGAGGGGTATTGTACCTTCCCCGTGGGAGATCACGAAAGGTAACTCTAGTGGATTGCTCGTAGCTTGTGGATCCCCATCTTGTGTTGGTTGTGCGGCACCCTATTGAGGGTTAGGCGTGTGATGCCTATTAGCGCGTGAACCTCCAAGTGGGTGTATCGCTACAACGGGGAGTAGCTTGGTGGCAACCAAGTGAACCTCGGGAAAAATCACCGTGTCAACATTGTCTACTCTTCTCGGTGGTTTGCAATCTCCTTACACAAGCTTGTATTTACTTTCATACATATTGTGCTTGTGTAGCTATCTTGCTTGTGTAGCATAGAGTTGATCCCATGAGTGACTAGTTGACTTGTAGTCTTGCTAGTCACATTGCTTAGTTTGTGTAGCTAAGTTGAGCTCTCTAATTTGGCTTGTGTAGCCTTGTTATTGAGCATTGCTAGTGAGCTTAGGAGCTTTGTGCTTTGCTTACTAGATTGTGTAGGAGCTCCCCGTGCTTGAAGTATTAGTTGCTTAGGTTTGTGTGACCTTGCATCTATATTTGGTTAGGTGAGCTCTAGCTAGCCTGGCACCTTATTTGCTTTGTTTAGGATCTTTTATAAGGTGTCATAGAGTATAGGTAGAGGGGTGTAGTCTTGGCTAGACCGATAGTTTTAATTCCGCATTTGTTTCGGTTAGCCGCTCCGATTAAGTTTAAGTTTTAAAAAGGACTATTCACCCCCCCTCTAGTCCGCCATCTCGACCCTTCACATGTACTAGTGATCAGAAAGAGCATAAGCTACAAGCATCAACATAAGCATCGGAGCATACTACATAGAGCATAGTTACATTCTAGTGATTATAGACATGAAGCTCAGAATGTAAATGCGTATGCTAAAATGCAAGAGAAAAGAAAGACAAACGAAAGAAAGTCAGTCTACTATACAAGATCCAAAATGTTTCCCCCATCTAAAAGGGGAAACACACACCAAGCTCACCCCACAACCGATTAAAGGTTGATTCGTCTAAACGCTTGGTGAAAATATCAGCCAGTTGATGATGAGTATCGACATGGCGAAGATCGATATCACCCTTCTCCTGGTGATCTCGCAGAAAATGAAAGCACACATCAATGTGTTTGGTCTTCGAGTGAGCACGGGGTTCTTAGCAACGCTAATGGCACTCGTGCTGTCACAAAGCAAAGGCACGCGAGTAAAGCTCAGACCAAAATCAGGCAAAGTGGCCATCATCCAAAGCAACTGGGAACAACAGCTAGCCGCAGCAACATATTCAGCCTCTGTAGTGGACTGAGCAACACTAGACTGCTTGCGAGAAGACCACGAAACAAGAGAAGAACCAATAAACTGGCAAGTCCCAGAAGTGGACTTGCGCTCAATACGGTAACCAACAAAATCGGCATCCGAATAACCGCAAAGGGAGAGGGTGGAGGAAGCAGAATACCAAATCCCGAACTCAGGCGTGAAACGAAGGTACCTGAAAATTCGCTTCACCGCCTGACGGTGAGAGGTGCGCGGCGACGCCTGAAAGCGCGCACACAGACACACCGCGAACTGGATGTCCGGGCGTGTCGCCGTCAGGTAGAGGAGCGACCCGATCATGCTACGGTACTCCTTCTGGTCCACTGCTTCTCCATCCACATCCGCATCCAGGGCAGTCGTCGTCGACATGGGTGTTGGAAGAGGCTTGGCCTCACCCATATCGAACCGCTTCAGCAAGTCCTTGGTGTACTTGCCCTGGTGCACAAACGTCCCCTCTTGGGATTGCTTAATTTGCAACCCGAGAAAGAATGTCAGCTCGCCCATCATGCTCATCTCGAACTCCCTGCTCATAGTATCTGCAAACTTGGCAACCAAAGCGTGAGAAGAACCACTGAAAATGATATCATCCACGTAAATCTGGACCAAGAGATGTCCTTGCCTTGCTTGAGGAGAAAGAGCGTTTTATCTACACATCCCATTTTAAAACCCTTAGCAAGCAAAAAAGTTTTCAATCTATCATACCAGGCTCTAGGGGCTTGTTTCATACCATATAAAGCTTTGTGAAGTTTAAAAACATGGTTTGGAAACTTGGGATTTTCAAAACGGGGGGGTTGCTCAACATACACTTCTTCTTCTATGTAGCCGTTTAAGAAGGCACTCTTGACATCCATTTGAAAGAGTTTAAAACCTTTGGATGCAGCAAAAGCCAAGAGTATCCTAATAGCCTCCAAACGAGCTACAGGAGCAAAAGTCTCCTCAAAGTCTATCCCCTCCTTCTGACTATAACCCTTGGCCACAAGACGCGCTTTGTTCCTCACAATGTGGCCGTCCTCTCCTTGTTTATTTTTGAAAACCCATTTTGTCCCAATAGGATTACAGTTAGGAGGAGGAGGAACTAGAACCCAAACCCGATTTCTCTCAAAGTTTTCTAACTCCTCATGCATGGCATTGACCCAATCCAGATCCGTCAAAGCGTGTCCAACATCTCGGGGCTCAAAATTAGCAACAAAAGCAGAATGAGTGAAGTGAGAGTTGTGCTATGACCTGGACCGAGTAAACCGTTCGTCGATGCTGCCGATCATCTGCCGAGGCGGGTGCTGGCGCTGAATGTGTCGTGGCGCCTCCCGAGCTGATGTAGCCTCCCCCTCAACAGCAGCTGGTGCCTCCCCGGGTACAAATGGTACCGCTCGGGGTGGCGGATCCCACGGCCCCCAGGAGGACGAGGTGTCGGAGCCGTGAGTCATCGTAGAAGCCGCTCTTTGCAGCACGACAGGTGGAGGGGGTGCTGGATCATCTATACCTTCAGCACCCTCGTCCTCGTCATCAAAAAGAGGCTCACCAACCTCATGATCACCTGCACGCTCAAAACGAGAAGAAGGACAAACGAGAGTCTCGTCGAAGGTGACATCTGATGTCTCCATGACTCGGTTAGTATCAAGGTTAAGTACACGATATGCGCGAGTGTGAGTGCCATAACCCAAAAATACACCGTTAGAAGAACGAGACTCAAATTTGTCCAGGTTGCCTTTCTTCAATATAAAACAATGGCAACCGAAGACTCTAAAATAACTCACTTTGGGCTGTCTACCAAAACGCAACTCATAAGAAGTCTTTTTCAAGAACGCTCTCAGAAAAATGCGATTGGAAATATAGCACGCAGTGTTCATAGCTTTGGCCCAATATTGCCTAGGAGTCCTATGCTCATCGAGCATCGTCCTGGCCATCTCAACAAGGGTCCGATTCTTCCTCTCTACAACACCATTTTGAGGCGGTGTGTAAGGGGAAGAAAACTGGTGCTCCAAACCCAAAGAGTTTCAAAACTTCTCAAAATCCGAATTTTTGAATTCGGAACCATTATCACTCCTAATTGCTCGCATCGAGTTCAAAGGGAACTCATTCTGAAGACGCAAAATCAGATTGCAAACAAAGGAGAAAGTCTCGGTCTTCTCAGCTAAAAAGAAGACCCACGAATATCTCGAAAAGTCATCAACAATAACAAGCACATACCACTTCCCCCCAACCGAGCTCACTCGAGCCGGACCAACAAGGTCCATGTGCAAAAGCTCTCCAGGGCGCTTGGTCATGACCTGAGTCACTGGATGGTGGGGAGCAGCAACCATCTTCCCGTGTCTACAAGAGTGGCAAACAAGATCCTTCTCCATATGCAACTTGGGCAATCCTCGGATTAGGCCAAGTGAACTAAGCCTTGCAAGCAAGTCGAAGCTCAAATGTCCAAGTCTCCTATGCCACTTCCAAAGATCGGAGGAGGAAGGTCCAGCCACAAGACAACGAGAAGTGCCAAAGACTCCGAGAAATTCGCACGAAAGACTTTTCCAAAGGGCGAAATCAAACACACAAGATTGCCCTGAGGATCCAAAATACGACTGAGATTCGGTTTAAAACGAATCTCATAGTCGTCGTCAAAAAGTTGTGAAACTGAAAGAAGGTTAAAATGCAAGTTAGAAACAAGAGCAACATCGCGCAACACAAAGTGCTCATTAACTCGCACCGACCCGCGAGACAATACCTTACCTTTGCTATTGTCGCCGAAGGTTATGTACTCCTTTCCGGCAACAGGACTAAGGCTGGAGAACCACTTGGCGTTTCCGGTCATGTGCCTCGAGCAACAGGAATCCACCAACCAAATGTCCTCCAACCGTTTTACCTACATCAATAAAAAGACATAGGGTGAGCATACGGTCCAACACTGGGGTTAGTGAAGTAAGGAGAATACCAGTGTTGGGCCGGCTGCTCAAAAGAACGGTTAGCAGAAAAACCATTCCTAGCACGTCTACGGGGATAGCGATCACCACGCACAGGAAAACGTGGTCCGCTGAGGAAGAAGCGCTCACCGCGATACTCCAAACGCGGTGGGGGAAAGCGCTCAACAAAGCCTCCGCCACGGGGTCCGTAGCCTGCAAAAGCAGGACCCCGTCGGGCACGCCCTCTACGAGGCCTAGGCCTAGCAACTTGAGGCACTACGCCTCTAGGCCTATCATCTCTTCTCGGAGCTCTCTACTGCCTAGGCCTGGGGACTTGAGGTTCTGGACCTCTGGGCCTAGCTGCTCTCCTCGGAGCACTCCTCTGAACATTCGGCGCATGTACATCATGAAAAGAATGGTACATGTCCGGGTTGTTCATCTCCCTAGCACGGCGCGCCTCTCTCTTGCGCCTAAAGCAGAACTCGCTCAAGTGTCCATCTCTCCCACAGAAATCACAATGATACCTCACCGCACGCAAAGGGGGTTGTTGGTACTCATGGCTGTGGGTGTGGATTACTTTGCCCTTCTGTGGCAACTCCTCCTGGATAGGTGGCATTGTATCCAGCTTGTTCTTTAGGTGGTTGGGTTTGGGATGCCACACTTGGTTCTTGGGTGGAGCTCTCAGAGGTTCCTCAAACACCCCATCCTTGGTGGTAGGCTTGACGGGCTCTTTGGGTGGAAGCTTGGTCAGTTTGGGAGTAGCGGTGGAGTTGGGCTTCTCACATGGGTTCAGACCACTTGACTCTCCAATCTTCCCAAAAGCAGAAAGATCAACACCCTGAGCAAGACGTACACCAGAACCTCCAGCAGCTCGCTTAAATTGGGAGATCATCATCCCGAGCTGCGGCTCACTACAAGAGACCCATGACAAGATGGTCCGAAGGTATGTGTTTTCCTCCTTGGTTTGCATCTTGCCATGCTTGACATTCACAATCTCCATCTCCAAACCCTCACACAAAGCACAGTTAGCCACACAAGTGCTACCTGAGTTGGCCTCCTCAAGAAACACAATCTTGACATTCTTCTCTGCCAACTCAGATTGCAAGACAGGACAAGTCTTGCACGCACCCAACAGAGAAGGTCTAGCCTTCAGCTCATCCACCTCTCCTACCAACGCAGCATACTTACCTCTCAAGGTGAGAAGGTCAGTCATGTGCGTGGTGCACATCTCACACTCAACCTCCTCCGACACGACCACGGTGGACTTGGCAAACTCAAGCTCCCTCACCGTGTCCTCCCACTTCTGCCTAAACTCCTTGCGCTCTCTAGCGGCACGCCTAAGCAACTTGTCCTGACTAAGGAGCGCGGCAGTAAGCTTCTCGACCTCAGCAGAAAGCTCGTCGTGGGTGAGAGATACCTACGAGTTGTCGTCGTCGTCGTCGTCGTTCCGGGGGGTGTGCTCCCGCTTGCCGTCGACCTCATCACCAAGCGCCATGGTGCAGAAGCCGTCATCGTCGGCGAAGAAGTAGAGACCGTTCAGCTTGTCCTCGATCCTCTTCTTCTTCTCGGACTCGTCATCGCTTGAGCAAGCGGAGTCGTCATCCGAGCCGTCGACGTCGCTGAGCGTGGCGAAGAACGCACGCTGCTCAGCCTGGGCCTTCTCCAAGTACTTCTTCTTGATGTACTCCTTGTCAAAGCCGCCCCTCCGCTTGTGCCTCGCGGGGACGTACTTCTCCTTGCGCTTGCCGGAGTCGTACTTGTGCCCATGATCGCCCTTCCCCGAATGCTTGTTCTTCTTGGGGCAGTTGGCGATGAAGTGGTCGGGGTCGCCGCACTCATAGCATCCTGAGCGTCCTCCTCCGCGGCGACGGTTCATGCGGTTGTTGTGAAACCGCGAGAACCAGTTGGCGAGCATTGCCAACTCGTCATCCCCCAAAGACTCAAGCTGGTCCTCTGTGACAGAAAAGAGAGATGAAAGAGCAAAACCTCCAGAGGGGTTAGAAGAGCCAGAAACCAAAGCCATAGTCGGGCCAGAAGGATTCTCATAAGAAGCCCTCGACATGGCGTCAATCTCACTAGACTTGAGCTTACTAAAGAGCTCGTCGCAAGTGAGGGTCTCATAGTTAGACGATTCGATGATCGCCTAGACCTTTGAGTCCCACACTGACCGATCAAGAGTGTGCAAAAGCTTCAAAGCCCTCTCATGATCGTCAAAAGGCAACAGCTCCTTGTTCGCTCTCATCTTGTTGACAATAACCTGAAAGCGAGCGAATAAACTCTCTATGCTCTCGCCAGGTATATGTCGAAAGTTCTCATACTCCCGCTTGTGCGACTCATAGAGGCGGGATTTAACCTGAGTGGTTCCCTCATGGAAGCGCATGAGGGTCGCCCAAATCTCACGAGCCGTGGGAAGGTGAGAAACGCGATCAAACTCGGACATGCTCAAACAGGAGAACAAGGCGTTACGTGCCCGGCTATTGGCCTCGTGCTCAACGATCTGGAGCAGAGTGACCCGAGCAGCCAAGACAACATAATCATCCCTGTTGCAAATCTCCCAAATAGAAGAGCCCATGCTCTGGAGATAGGCCGACATGCGTATCTTCCAATACGCATAGTTCGTCCCATCAAAGAACGGCGGTTTGCCCACGCCACGATCCATGTCGCCTTCTGTGGATCTGGAACCGGCTAAGGTGGAAGATCATTAACCTGCTGCGATACCAATTGAAGGACCGAGAAGCAACCAGAAAGCGACCAGAGGGGGGGGTGAATGGGAGCTTCAAATTTTCCTCTCGGAAACTAGTAGCCACTGTCCCAAGAATCAACCCCCAAAGCAAACCCTAGAGCTTCCTAGTGTCCACGACCCTAGTTGTAGGGTGGATGCTTCCAAGAAGCACAGCGGGACACTACACAACTCTAGAAAGTCAACGCAAAAGATGGAAATCGAATCCGACCAAGAACGAGCCAATCGCGAACAAAACAACGCAGCACAATCTCGACCGGACTCTGGACTGCGTCCGGTCACTGAGCACCGGACGCGTCCGGTCGTTAGAAAACCGGTTTCGGACCTTACTGTTCGTGACCGGACTCTGGCCTGCGTCCGGTCGCAGAGCACCGGACGCGTCCGGTCAGACAAAAGCCGATTTCGGAGCTCTCTGAGTTGGACCGGACTCACGGAGTCAGAGCGTCCGGTCACAACACGCAGCGTCCGGTCAACACATAAAACGCAGGTGAACAGTAGCACAGTCGAGTCCGGTCACACCGGGAATGGAGCGTCCGGTCAAGACCAAAAAGGGGCACAACGAGTGTTCAACCACCGGACGCACACCCCCAGCGTCCGGTCATCTCGAGCCAGTGTCCGGTCACCCCGCAGCAGTACTGTTCGTCCACCGATTTGAATCAAACTCTCCCAAAATGAAACCTCTAGGTTTCAAACTTGGAGAGATGAGTCACAAAGAGTATAGTGAGCTATCTCTAAGAGATCATGGCTCGAACCTATCTCCAAATTGATGAATCGAAGAATTTCGGGGGAAGGGAGAAAACTTGACCCGAAACGAAAATCGATCGATCTCCTAGACCGTGAGGTTGGAGGGGAATTCCTTCGGTGGAAAGAAGTGCCTCATGATCTAGAACAACTTGGTTCAAACGGATTTGCAAAAGATGAACCGAGCAAAGAGATCAAGCAAAGGAAAAATCGTGGAGAAAAAGGATTCCGCGAAGAACACGAACAAAACGCGAATCACAACCACGATGTGCAGCCGTAGCGCAAACACACGCTACAACCGTGAGGTTACGGCCTCACTTCCTCGAAATCAATAGTACACAGAGGTGAGTCTCTCTGCGGATCTCAGCTAGCTACAGCAGGGGATGGGAGAGCAGGAAACCCTAAGTGCGAAAGAGCAAATGACTGAGATGACTAACTGAGATGAAGGGAGGAGGGTGTCTCCCCGACTACTTATCCTAATTCTAACCTAAGTCTAATTCCTACTCTACCCCTCTCTATTCTAATTACAGAGCGAACCAGCTAAACCCTAGGGTTATTCTGGACCAACTCGGTGGTAGGTGTATTCGACGGCCACGCCCGCTCGACTCGAAGCGTTGCCTCGATGCAACCTCCAGATCGCCGCCACGTGCCGCCCTCGCTCGGCACCCCCGGTTTTGTGGCCCAGACCGGGAAACCAGCCTTTTCCAGCCAACCCCCGGTTTTGAGGCCCAAACCGGGAAACCAGCCCACCAGCATCTGAGTTATGAGGCCAAACTCAGCAAACCCTCAGCGCCCAGGTTTTGAGGCCCAAACCTGGAAACCGTCCTCAGCCCGAGTTTTGTGGCCAAACTCGGAAACCCTCAGCCCGAATTTTGTGGCCAAACTCGGAAACCGTCAGCCCAAGTTTTGTGGCCAAACTCGGAAACCGTCCACGCCCAGGTTTTGAGGCCCAAACCTGGAAACCGTCCATCCGATGGTTTTTTTCTGGCTCTACCACCAAACCAAAGCTGTAGAGGGGATGCACCGCCCGTGCACCCCGTCCACCGACACGTGTCCCGAGGTCCTCGACCCGAGCAACACCGTGCCCCGCAAGTCTTCACTTGTCGCTGTCCCAGGCTGCCAGCCACCACAGCTGATCCTCAGGCACTATGGTCCCTCAGTCCAAGCCTCACGTCCGCCCTTCACCGCTCGGTTCATCGACATGGCACGTCCGCCGCACGACACGCCCATCCTTCACCGCACCCGGTCCGTCGGCACGACCCGTCTCAACTTGACCTTCACCTTGCCCTCGATCACTGTCTCCGTGCTCGACACCTGCACAACACAAGCCAAAGACCCTGTGATCAAACCCGTTGACAATCACTCATCACTCAGAGACTCGGCATACACCCATGTATCCGCAGACCGCTTGCTTGTGGGAAGTCCGAGGGGATACCTGAAAACGAGCGCATAGACACACAGAAAACTGTATATCCGGCCTCGTCGCTGTCAGGTACAGAAGCGAGCCAATCATACTTCTGTATTCCTTCTGATCAACCGGCTCTCCGTCTTCGTCCGCGTCCATCGCCACAGTCATCGGCATGGGCGTCGTAAGAGGCTTGGCCTCGCCCATGTCAAATTTCTTCAGGATATCCTTCGTGTATTTTCCTTGATGCACAAACGTCCCGTCTCGGGTTTGCTTAATTTGCAACCCAAGGAAGAAAGTCAATTCGCCCATCATACTCATCTCGAACTCCCTGCTCATGGTATCTGCAAACTTGGCAACAAGCGCATGAGAAGAGCCACCAAAGATGATGTCATCCACGTAAATCTGGACTAACAGGGTATTGTTGCCTTGCTTGAGGAGAAATAACGTTCTATCGACTCATCCCATTTTAAAACCCTTAGAGAGTAAAAAGGTTTTCAAATGATCATACCACGCTCTCGGGGCTTGTTTCAAACCATACAAAGCTTTTGAAAGTTTATAAACATGGTTTGGAAACTTGGAATCCTCGAAACCAGGGGGTTGCCTCACATAAACCTCTTCCTCTATATACCCATTCAAGAAGGCACTCTTGACATCCATCTGGTAAAGCTTAAAACCCTTTGAAGCAGCAAAGGCTAGAAGGATTCTAATAGCTTCTAAACGGGCTACAGGGGCAAAGGTTTCTTCATAGTCTATTCCCTCTTTCTGGCAGAAACCCTGGGCTACTAGTCTAGCCTTGTTCCTCACTACCATCCCATCCTCACCCTCTTTGTTTTTGAAAAACCATTTGGTACCTATATGGTGGCATTGTGGTGGAGGTGGAACTAGGGTCCAAACTTGGTTTCGCTCAAAGTTTTCTAACTCCTCATGCATGGCATTAACCCAGTTAGAATCAGAAAGGGCGTGTTCAACATCTTTGGGCTCAAAAGAAGCAACGAATGCGGAATGAGCAAAGTGAGAGACTTCATACGCTAGCGACCACGTGACTCGCTGGTCGATGCCGCTGATCATCTGCTGCGGGGGGTGAACTTGCTGAACGCTTCGGGGCGCTTGCCTCGCCGAAGTCGCCTCCCCCTCGCCAGATGCAGTCGCTCCCTCAGGTACAGCGGGTGCTCACTGGAGAGGTGGCTCAAGGGGACCCCAAGAAGAAGATGTCGTCGGATCGGGTCGTCGAGCTGAAGTAGACGTCGCAGGGTCGACGGGGGCAGCCAGTGGAGTTGGCTCGGGATCACCCCAATCGGCATTCTCCTACTCCTCCTCCACAAAGATGGTCTCTCCCAGCTCCTGTTCTCCTGCAACATCAAAAGCAGAAGAAACACAAGGCATAGTCTCGTCGAATGTGACCTCGCAGGTCTCCACTATCCGGTTAGTCTCCAGGTTAAGAACTCGATAAGCACGTGAATGAGAAGCATAACCAAGAAACACCCCATCAGCAGAGCGAGATTCAAATTTGTCCAAATTGCCTTGCTTCAGGATGAAGCACTTGCACCCAAACACCCGAAAATGAGACACCTTGGGTATCCGTCCAAAACGCAACTCATAAGAAGTTTTCTTCATGAAAGCCCGAAGAAAGATGCGATTTGAAACATGGTAGGCGGTGTTGATCGCCTCCGCCCAAAAACGCCTAGGAGTCCTATGCTCATCAAGCATCGTCCTGGCCATCTCAACAAGGGTCCAGTTCTTGCGCTCAACAACACCGTTCTGTTGGGGGACATAAGGAGAAGAAAACTGATGCTCGATTCCATTAGAAGAACAAAAAGAGGCAAACTGAGAGTTATCAAACTCAGTACCATTGTCGCTATGAATAGCTCTAATGGTATCAGAGGGAAACTCAGTTTTCAACCTCAGAATTAAATCACGAGCAAATGGAAAAGCTTCATCCTTACCCTCCACAAAGAACACCCAAGAGTACCTCGAAAAATCGTCAATGATCACTAGAACGTACCACTTCCCACCCGCTGAGCAAACCCGAGCTGGACCAACTGTGTCCATGTGAAAAAGCTTGCCGGGTCGCTTTGTCATCACCTGATTAACAGGTGGGTGAGAAGCAGCAACCATCTTCCTGTGACGACAAGGATGGCAAACAAGGTCCTTCTGAAACTTAAGCTTGGGCAATCCTTGGATTAGGCCAAGTGAGCTAAGTCTTGCAAGCAAGTCAAAACTCAAGTGACCGAGCCTCCTATGCCACTTCCACAAATCAGAAGGACTAGCCATCAAACATCTAGCAGAGCCAAAAGAACGAGAAAAGTCAGCTCTGAAAACATGGCCAAAAGGGACGATCCAACAAACAAGATCTCCCTGAGGGTCTAAAACACGACTCAAACCCTTCTCAAAGCGCACTTCACAATCATCCTCAAGAAGCTGCGAAACAGAAAGCAAATTGTCATTCAAGATCGAAACCAAAGCAACATCCTTAAGGACAAAGTTCTCATTAAGCCGAATAGCTCCTTGAGAAACATCCTTACCTCTACTATTATCCCCGAAAGTGATGTACTCCTTGTGCATCACGGGGCTAAGGCTGGAGAACCATTCCTTCTTTCCGGTCATGTGGCGCGAACACCCGGAATCCATGAGCCACATGTTCTCCAACTGAAGTTCCTGCATCCATAGAAAGGCAGGAAGTGAGCACATGGCACAACACTGGGGTTAGTATACTGAGAAGGATACCAGTGTTGTGTCATAGGCCCAGAAAAAGTGTTAGCAGCAACACCAAGCTGTCCTCGTCCCATGGGTGGATAGCGATCACCACCAACCTGAAAGGGTGGTCCGCTATGGAACGGAAAACCTCCAAACTGACCTACTTGTCTCATTTGAGCAAAGCGATCACCACCATACTGAAAAGGTGGTCCGCTATGGGACTGAGCAGCAAAACCTCTTAAACCCGGCTCATAGTCGTATTGAGGACGACCGGAACCGCGACGGGCACGACCACCACCCCGTGGTCTCGCTGCCTGGGACGTAGCAACCTGAGGGGGGCGCTCCTCCAGGTCTAGCGCCCTGCCTCTGAACTCCCCGACCATGCACACCATGGAGAGGGTGGTGCCTGGCCTGGTTGTTCAGCTCCAACTCCTTCCTAGCGTCTCTCTTCCTCCGAAAGCAAAACTCAGCTAGGTGACCCTCACGGTGACAGTACTCACACTCAAACCTCACCACTCTCCTGGGTTGTTGGTTCCTATTGTTGCGAGGGTTGTTCACTCTGGCTGGCTGCTTGCCTCTCGGAAGGGGATCACTAGAGATGTCAAGAAGGGTGTCAAGTGTGTTCCTAAGATGGTTAGGTTTGGGAACCCACACTTGCTTGCGAGGTGGACCCTTGGGAGATTCATCAAGGATGCCATCCTTGGTGATAGGCTTGGGAGGCAAAGGTAGGATGATCTTGGTAAGCTTAGGGATAGCGGATGGCTTCACACTCGGGTTCACTCCGCTAAACTCACCGATATTGCCAAAGGTACTAGCGCCCTTCCCACCTAAAGCAAAGCCTACTCCCGAGCAACCAGTTCCCCTTTTGAACTGACTAATCATCTTGCCCAACTGCGGCTCACTGCATGACACCCAACTCAGGATGGACCGAAGGTATGTGTTTTCCTCCTCGGTTTGCATCCTGTCATGCCGACAATTGGCAATCTCAAGCTCCATCCCCACGCATCGCTCACATGGAGCGGACAAAGTGCTAACTGAGCTCGCCTTCAAGGCGTCAGCAAACTTGGCATTAACTTCTGCCAACTCAGTTCGCAAGCTAGGACAAAGCTTGCACGCACCAAGCAGAAAGGACCTTGCCTTCACTTCCTCCAGCTCCTTTTTTCAGGGAGGGACACTCTTTGCAATCACCTACCAAGTCTAGCCTACTCTTCAGCTCATCATACACCTCAATCAAGGAGGCATAGTTGGTTTGCAAGGTGGCAAAGTTTGTCATATGCATCGTGCACTCGTCACATTCCTCCATATCGGTCATCTTCACCTCAGACTTAGCGAACTCTAGCTCCTTAAGCGCCTCATTCGTCTTAGCCTTAAACTCGTTGCGCTCTCGGATAGCTCGCTTGAGTTGCTTGTCCTGAGCGAGAACTATATCGACAAGAGAATCATGCTCACCGGTAAGACGATCGACAAGAGAAGAGGTTGATACCTCGGAAGCATCGTTGTCGTCGGTGTCGGCGTCCTTTGCCTAGCATTTGGCATCCTCTTCGTCCAAGGCCATGGTGCAGAGACCCTTGGAGGTGTGGCCGAAGAAGCAGAGTCTGTTTAAGCGTTCTTCAGTCTTGTGCTCGGACCCATCGTCGCTGGAGTCGCCGTCGCAGGGTCGACGGGGGCAGCCAGTGGAGTTGGCATCGTGATTATCGATCTGACGCTGAGTCACACTTGCAGCCAAGGCCACGTAATCAGCAGAGTTGCAAATATCCCAGATGGAAGCTCCCATACTATGCAGATAGGCCGACATGCGTATCTTCCAATATGCATAGTTCGTCCCATCGAAAAACGGCGGTTTGCCCACGACGCGATCCATGTCGCCTTCTGTGGATCTGGAACCGGCTAAGGTGGAAGATCCTTAACCCGCTCCGATACCAATTGAAGGACCGAGAATGCAATAGCAAGGCGACTAGAGGGGGGGTGAATGGGAGCCACAAAAATTTCTCTCAAAACTTTGGCCGATTGTCCCAAAATCAACACCCAGAAGCTATGACCGAAACCGAGATGCCCATGACCCTTGGAAGAGGGTGGATGATCCCTAGGATCACAGCGAGGCACCACAAAATGATAGCGAACCAAACACCAAAAGCACCGGCACAAGTTTGCCCCTTGAAAACCGAGTCCCGAACGTAGATGGAAGGCTACGTCGAGAAATCTCCAAATACCGATGCTAACAAGTTGCAAAAATACCTAGAGAGGTTTCTTGGTTAACTATAGGATCAAACGAGAAGTCCGAAGACCAAGTGGAAAAGTCGGGAGAGCAAACGCACTAAAACGCAACCTTCAGCAGGATCTCGAACTGTCCGCCAGTATGGTCCCGGACTGTCCGACCCTACTGCGGACTGTCCGCGAGCAGGTGGCGGACTGTCCGCCAGCTGAAAGTGCAAAACTGCAGAGCTGCTGAAGTCCCTTGGTCGACTCGCGGACTATCCGCGATCGACTACGGCGGACTGTCCGCCGGTCTAACAGCAGCAAAGTGTCCGAGCCGCGCAGCCACTGACCAGGCTGAAGCCCGACGCGCGGACTGTCCGCGCCCCCAGTGGCGGACTGTCCGCGGATGAACAGAGAGGGCAATTTCAGTCGCCCTTCTCCCAAATCCTCCCAAAATCGATCCAAATCAAAATCCCTTGATCCCAAACTTGGAGAGGATGATCACGAGGTAGTTAGGAGACTATCCCCAAGAAATCATCTGCTCAAATCAACTCAATCAACGGGAAATCAAAAGGGAAGGTGTATGAACCGAAAAGGCGCCACGAAAACGAAATCGACCCGATCTACTTGTTCGTGAGGAGTTAGATGAATTCCTTTGGTCGAAATGACCTCCTCACTATAAAGAACAAGTTGATTCAAACGGATTTTGCAAAGACGCAGTAGAGAGGGAGATCGAGTGACAGAAAAATCGCGGAAAAACGAAGAACGCGGATAACACGAACAAAACGTGAATCAAGTCATCGATCTGCAAACGTGTGGCTACCACACGCTACAACAGTGAGATTACGGTCTCACTTCCTCAAAATCTCCAGTACATGGAGGTATGGTTCTCTGCGGATCTCAGCTAGCTACAGCAGGGGATTGGGAGAGCAGGAAACGCTAGAAGCGAAGAGCAAATGACTGAGATGGAATGGGAGGAGGGTGTCTCCCTCTACTTATCCTAATTCTAATTCCTACTTCACCCCTCACTAATTACAGAGCAAACCAGCTAAACCCTAGGGTTATTCTGGACCAACTCATGGTAGGTGGTGATCCGACGGCCACGCCCGCACAACTGGTAGCGTTGCCTCGACGCAATCTCACCGATTGCCGCCACGTGCCGCCACCGCTCTGCTTGTCCTTTTCCCGGACGTCGCACCCCCTGTTTTGTGGCCCAAACCGGGAAACCAGCCTTCACAGCCAACCCCCGGTTTTGAGGGCCAAACCGGGAAACCAGCCTTCACATGGCCTGAGTTTTGCGGCCCAAACTCAGAAACTTGTAGCACCCAGGTTTTGAGGCTCAAACCTGGAAACCGTCCTCAGCCCGAGTTTTGTGGCCAAACTCGGAAACCGTCCTCGTCCAGGTTTTGTGGCCCAAACCTGGAAACCGTCCACTCGGTGGTTTTTCTGTGCCTCAACCACCAAACCGAGCTGTAGATGGGATGCACCGCCCGTGCAGCCCGTCCACCGACACGTGTCCCTAAGTCCTCGACTCAGGCAACACCATGCCCGCAAGTCTTCGCTCGTCGCTGTCCCAGGCTGTCAGCCACCATAGCTGATCCTCGGGCCACCGGTCCCTCAGTCCAAGCCTAACGTCCGCCCTTCGCCACTCTTGGTCCATCGGCACGGCACGTCTCTACTTGACCTTCACCTTGCCTTTGATCACTGTATCCGTGCTCGACACCTGCACAACACAAGCCAAAGAACATGCACATTATCCCAGTTGACAATCACTCATCACTCAGAGAATCGGCATACACCCATGTTTCCGCAATCTCCCCCTTGATGAGTGCATTGTCAACTACCAACGCAAATCATAATGGAAACAGAAGAAGGAAGGAAGAAGGAGAGAGAACTCGACCAAATGATCCAAAAGCATGTCAAAGCCGAAGAAGGTCAAATGGAAAGAGCAACACAACTTGGTTCCTGTTGATGCAAAACGTGACACCTCACGCCAAGCACACAGCAAGCCGAAAAGCTAGCTTCAATCGGGTGCCCGGAGTATGTTGAATCCGGAGACGTGCCAGTCGGTTTGACCTGAAAACCAACAAGGGATAAAAATGTGAGAATACCTCTGGAACATGCCAGGGTGAGACCAGACAGTTCCATATGTATGGCTTTGAAAGCCAATCACGACGGCACACAGCTATAGAAGCTGTCTGTCAAAGCATGTTTATAAAGTCATTCGGCAAGTATGAGAACAAAGTATGTAAAGCACATTAAGTGTCGAATGAATATGTAAAGAAAGACAAGCTTGAACAAATTAAAGATATTATAAACAGGTAACTTGCAAAAATAGATCTATTCAAATAACACATGCATAGGCTAATCCAGCTAATCTGCCACACGTTTAGTCTTCATAAACCAATCGAGCATAAACTCAAGCGAAGCTAATCCACCGCATGATACCACTTGCTATAAGTCTACACCACTTCTTATAATTAGATTAATCCACCGCATGATACAATCTAATTATAACAAGCTAAAAGCATGCATATATTTGAACAGATCTATAAAAGCTCATTACTTGTGTAAGCCTAACCAAAATTGGCAAACCAGCCGAATTGGGGTCCATGAAGAAGGAACAAACAAGCAAGCACGATCAAACTGATCTAAAACCTGCATCTGCCGCACGATACCTAGTTTTATCAAAGTCTAATCGTAATTAACATGCATGAACCCACAACATGTAACAATCTGGATTGAAAGTTGATCCGGCCATCATGATCTTATGATTAGCAAAGCACAAGCAAACTTATGGAACAAGGCCGAACAAAGATCAATCTAGATTGGGCAAAGGAGTGTTACAAGAATTAAATAAAATAAAACACATAACACATGATAACTTAATGAATCTACTAGATCTGCCAAATCTAATAGAGCCGATAACTATTTTTACCCGTGACTTAATCTGCTGCACGATACAAGGCACAAGCAAAAACCTCCCGTCATAAGCTTAAATCCGCCGCACGATACTAAGCTTAACGAACGAGACTACTTGCATCATATCTAAATCCACCGCATGATACTAGACATGATAGCAAGGTTGTCGGGACTTACGGAGGTCGACGGATCGATGGTTCCTCTCGAAGAACTCAACAACACGACTAAGGACTCGAAGGTGGCATGGGGCCGGTTTGTATTGATGTGGTTGTGAACAATTTTACAATGGTCGAGGGCTTATATTTATACCCTGGACGAAAAACGAGTCCTAGACAATTACGATCTGCATAATAAAATATGGAAAGATACAAATCCTATTCCTAATATCTTCGGCGTCACGCGTCCTCTTGTGCAAACCGGCTTTACTTGCAACATCCATCTCCCGAATGGAGCCACCACTTTGTAGAATAGCCTACCGCACAGGCATTCACCGAAACCCTGAGGACCAAATAGTCGCCCGATTGCTTACCAAATCCTTTCTTCTCTGCTGGCCAGGCCCACTTGTCATATCCTCGTGCGTGCAAAAATCTGGTGTTAACAGTTCCCAAAGACATGGGCAACAGCTCGACGCAACCAAGCAAAGCAAAGCTAGCCCTCAAAAAGAGGTAGAACAGGCTCAACACCGCTAGCAAGAAAACTTGATACCAATTGAGAGATCAAACAAATTTCAAGCAAAACAGAGCTAGCCCTCAAGAAGAGGCAGAACGGGCTCAACACCGCTAGCGAGGAAGCTCGATACCAACTGTTACCAACTCAAAACCAAAAGAGTTCAATACCAATTGAAGAGCTGAAAGTGTTTGCTAGTTCCTCAAGAAAGAGGCAAAGGCTCAACACAACTAGCAAACTCCCCCCTCAAATAGTGCACACAACCCAGGGAACTCTCATGATTTGTCAAAATTTTCTCCCCCTTAGTTGAAAATGCACCATCAAGCAAATGTGCACAAGCACTCAAATTTCTCCCTCTTGACAGAAGATCTCCATCCAAAAATGCATATGAGTAAAAATGCAAGTTAGCAGCTTTAGGAATATAATCAAGAGAGTGCAAAGATGCTCTACACAATTCTGATCCGATGACTCAACAACATCCATAAGAAGCTAGCAAAGGCTCAAACTGATCACTAAGTACGAAATGTGAACATGAGAGCAGAACGAGCAGTTTTTAGCGAAAAAAGGTATTCACCATCAAAATAGCACAAAGCATGTGTAGACCGGAAGTCAGACAAGTGCTAAACATGTATACAAGGTGAACTACCCCTAGCACAGTTCAATCATCATGCTATAGAATGAAACATAGACTTGTGTATAAAATTTTATCGGAGTTGCAGCGGTTAAATTACACAAGTTTAAAATTTCAGCATGCGATTGCGAGAGGTTGAAAGCTTGTCATTGCCTAACTTTTCAACTGTGCGAAGCCTATGCAGAAGCAATCAGAAGCTTAAGGCAATAGTTTCGGTCATGCACTACACAGCTCAAGTTTAACTCAAAGTGCAATGAGAGACAGTCTCAAAACTGTGATGTGCTGACAAGCAATCCCATCTCGATCTTTCCAATTCACTTAACTTGGTTCAGATTTTAAAACAGAATATGAACATACCAAGCAAGTGAATGACTCAACACTAGAGACATAGCAACCTATCATATATGAAGAGCACAAGTGATTTCAACACATTCTACACATGCTAGTTGCATATCTCAATGGTGAACATTTGCAAGTTTTATGTTCATTAAGCAAATTCACCATTCATAAAATAGCTCAGCTCACAACATGTATCGGTGATCAGAAAGAGCATAAGCTACTGTTGACGCTCACTAAGTGTCATATTCTTAGCATCAACAAGATCATATAACACAACACAAGGGCCTAAAATCAACCAAAAACCTTTTATAAACTAACGATTTCCACTTGTCCTTGAGTTTTATTTGAATGTAGGAAATTGCATGGTTTTTGAGCAAAATGACCAAGACGACCCACCAGGAGGCGAGCACACTCACTTGGGCTCACTTTGGGCCAAGGTGGGGTGGCGCCCGCCACCCATCACTAGCGGCCGCCAGGGGAGTGAGGCCCAAACTCCTCCCCTGCGATGTCACTGATCCAGGGGAGGCATGCCACACTCATTTGCAGCCATTGATCACTTAGGTCATTGCATCCAAGGGCCAAGAAGGGATGTCACATGGATTATGACCCAATTGCCCATGTGTCAGTTATTTGGACATGCAACCGACCTTGGAACCGCCTCCCTGGAGCTCCTGGATGCCGTTGAAGCAAGGTCGGTGGATCCAACGGTCAGGGGGGTGGCGGCCGCCACCTAGGGCTGGCGCCCGCCACCACACTCACCCCACTGACCTAACCCTAGGTCCATAAGTACCCCCCTAGTTCCCTTAGGCTATAAATAGGACCCCTTGAGCTCATTTGTACTCAGACCTCACCTCATTAGTCCCACTCTCTTGTATGCAAAGCTCTGGTGAAGGAACACTCTAGTTGAGAGACTTAGAGTGAGAGCGAGAGTGAAGAAGAGAAGAGCTAGAGTTGTAATAGAGGATCTTCAAAGTCTCTAGTATAATTCCAAGTCTTTCTTCATTTATCTTAGTGTTCTTCTACTTTCAGCATTTACTTTAAGTTCTTTACTTATTGTTCTTGTTGAGTACTTTCGATCATAGATAACTTAGTATTTAGTTTGCATCTAGTTCGGGTTCTTCGCTGAGTAATCAGTGCTCTAGTTTTGGACGCAAGATTAGAGTAGTATATATTAGTGTAAGCGCGGTGCTTAGACTAGTTATACCTTAGTTTGTGGCTAGCCCCCCGGATAGCTGTGGTAGCAAACAGGTGGTGACAGCCCTGGGAGCCTTGAATTCCACCACGTAGTTGGGTTAGTTCTTAAATCATAAACCTCGTTGTGCACGTCTGAGGTAAATAGTCCAGAGGGTGTGTACGGTTCGAAGAACTAGATAAACTCTTTATTGCTAAGTTAGTTGTGTTTGTAAGTGTGTAGGAAAACGTTAATCTGTTCATCGGCCAGACCCCGCCGATTTAGTTTAGTAGTAGTTAGTCTTTCTTTCTTTTAGTAGTAGTAGATATCAAGCCCCATTCATACTTTTCGATCAACCCTGCTAGAATCATTAGTTGTTCATAGCAGTCCTAGTGTTAGTTCTGCCATAGTAGCTTCCCTGTGGAAATAAATACGATACTCGGTTACTCCCGGGTGAAGTGCTACAACAGACTTATTCTGTGCGCTTGCGGAACCTACCAATAGTCATACGAATAGTTAGTTATACTTCTTACATTAAGAAGTATCAACAAACCTTTCTGGCGCCGTTGCCGGGGATAGATTCCATAGTCTACTCCTAGTGACGACGTTAGCAAGAGCCAACAAGCATTTCTGGCGCCGTTGCCGGGGAAGCAATTGGCTAGAATTAATTCTTTGTTATTTCTATTGAATTAACCCCCGTAGTTCTAGCGGGCATATATATATATTCGTTGTTTGTGATCGTTCAAGTAGTCATGGCTGGATTCAATCTTCCGAGCGACTATCAAGAAGATCCCGAGGCCATTCTTAGGAGAGCGAGAGCTAATCTCACTCCTCCGAGGAAGAACCTGGAGCTTCGTGAGAGTAGTTCGTCGAGACAAGAATCCCAGTCAAAAGTGACAGACGAACCAAGCTGCTCCAACGATCAATCAACATCGACGTCGACCAAAACACTCCGTGAGTATTCTATGCCTACTCTTGCTCACATTCCAGTGTTACCTTCTACTAGTAATGTAGATTTTGAGCTTAAACCTCACTTAATACGTATGGCTCAAGCTATTGCATTTAATGGCAAACCTTCCAAGGATGCCAATGCTCACCTCCGGAACTTTCTGGAGATATGTAGTACAATTTCTGTGCAGGGAGTTTCGCAGGATGCCATCAGACTTCGTCTTTTTCCATTTTCATTAGTGGAAAAAGCGAAGCAGTGGTTCCTCTTCAACTCTGGACACCTGCTGACAAGGGTGAGATGCGCGGATCAATTCCTCAACAAGTTCTGCCCGATAAGTCGGACTATTCTTTTCCGTAGCAAGATTTCTAACTTTGAACAGGGAGACGAAGAAACAATCACTGAAGCTTGGGAGAGACTACAAGAGTATGTTGAGTACTGTCCCCACCATGGTATGCAAGACTGGTACTTGATCCAGAGCTTCTACCATGGACTCCAGCAAGAATCTCGACAACACAATGATGCTGCCGCCGGAGGTGCATACCTCTCTCTCACTGTAGAGAAGGCAACCAAACTGATCGAGACAATGGTGGCAAATCAAGGATGGACAGAAAAATGTGCTAGAGGTATGTCTGAAATTAAGCAAGCTGATCCTGTTACCCTGCAAACTTTGGTAAAATTGCTAGAGCAAAGAATAAATGAGAAGAGAGATCGTGCTGCAAAAGAGTACTACGCCAAGCAAAGAGCCGCTTCGTCAAGTGAAGGCCAAGGAGAAACTAAGAAAGAGGATGCAAAATCCCTTCTTAATAATGGTGGCTACAGAGAACCTCCAATTCCAATGATCCAACAATGGAATAATAAAGGTATGCCTCAAACCTCCATATTTAATTCTCCTATTAGAAGATTAGTTTCTAATCAAGGTAGAATTAATGATATCATAAATAATAAATTAATTGAACATGATAAAATGTTAGGAGGAATTTATGCTAAACTAAAAGATTTTTCTGAAGCATTTAAGGAACAAATTGATTTTAATAAGAGATTAGAGCAAAAAGTTGATAACATTAAATCTCAAATTAAATACTATGAGGAGGTAAAAGCTGTAACCACGAGAGGTGGTAAATCCACTCGTGATCCACCTCATCCTAATTTAGTTCCTAGTAGTAATGCTGCTGCAAAGAAAAATATTGTTAATATTGAAAAAGACGAAGAAGAGGAGACCCCAGCTGAACCTTCATCCAAGGTACGAACTGCTCCTCATGAATTCTATGATACACATGTATTACCTTTTCCAGATCAAAACAGAAATCCGACGAAAGACGACCAATTCAAGAAATTCGTCGAGGTAATTCAAAAATTATATATCCATGTGCCATTTATTGACGCTATGCAGGTTCCAACTTATGCAAAATATTTGAGAGACATGCTCAATAAGAAGAAACCAATTCCAAGTAGGGATGTGGTTAAATTGACCGAAGATTGTAGTGCGGTCATTTTAAACCAACTCCCAGAAAATAAGAAGGACCCAGGAAACCCAACGATCGCTTGTTCAATTGGAGAGAAGCACTTCGAGCATGCACTCTGTGATCTGGGAGCAAGCGCCAGCGTCATGCCCAAGGTAATATATGATAAATTAAATCATCATACTTTGTCCCCTACTTCTATGTCTTTGCAGCTAGCCGATCAATCGCTCTGATATCCCGCGGGAATAGCAGAGAATATTCCGGTGGAAATCCGGAATCTCTTTGTCCCGGTGGATTTTGTGGTTTTGGATATTAATCCCGACCACCGGACGCCATTGATCTTGGGACGGCCATTTTTGAGCACTGCAAAAGCCACCATTGATGTAGGAGTTGGAGAAATTCAGCTCCACATCAGTGGAAAGGAGGAGAAATTCCAGTTCACACCGCGACCGGAAAAACACCCGTCATCAAGGTTCGTCGGTGCCTACATTCATCCACAACCACCGTGAAGGCGACACTAATCGGGAATCCAAAGCGGCTAACCAAGGTAAGTTAGGTTAAGGTAAGTCTTCATCCCCCATTTAAATTTTTGTTTTTACTTAAGCAAGTTAATTTTCTATGGATGCGCGATATGGGATATCTTCAGCACCAAATGAATGGACTCACCATGGATACTGCCGAAATCCGTGAGGACTTGAACGACTTGAACCAAAATTTCCTGGAATTCCGCCAGGAAATTGATGGAGAACTAGGTAATATTTCTTCTCTCTTGCAGCAGAACCAGCAGAATTGGGATGACATGTACCGTCATCAAGGATGGATGTAACCCGACCACGCGAACAGCCAGCATGGGGGAGGACCCCCGTCAACGAGGTAAGTATCACTGCCATCTTTATTTCTGTCATATTTATTTCAGTAATTTAAATTTGAGTTTTATCTTAGTTAATTTAATTTTAAAAAATAATAATAAAGAAAATAAATAATAAATAAATAGTAATAAATGAAACGCTCTCATCGTAAGTCTTTCTAAATAAAAATGTATGCCTTGCATTAGAGTTATCATGGGAGAACGTATGCTAGAACTAAACTTGAGACATGAGCATTAGACTAAGTAAAGGGGAAGTTTCTACTTTGACTTGAGCAAGTCAAGTTTGTGGAGTAGTTATTTTGAAAAAAGTTAAAAACTTGCTCTAAGTACTTCTGTGGCAAAGAAAGTCCTACCAAAGCCAAATAATTTTTACTCTTAGAGTAGGAGCTTCCACTTGCTGCATGTTAGTGTTGAGCTAGTTAGACTTTTGTTGATAGTCATGGTAGAGAAACTTGTCATATTTTTAGACCAAGGAATTCACTTACACCCACCTATATAGTGCTATTCTTACACTGAGAATACACACACAACATGCCTTTATTTCCATTCATTGTTAGGAATACTCCATGGCAAAATATCATGCTCCATAATGAAATCTCAGGGACATGGCTATAGTAGTAAAAAAAAGAGCAAGTGCTCTAGAAAGAAAAGAATATTCAAAAGAGCAAGTGTTCTAGAAAGAAAAAGAGCAAGTGCTCTAGAAAGAAGAGAATATCCAAAAGAGCAAATGCTCTCATTCATAGCCATGATCCCACAAATGAGATAAAAAGGAGAAGTGCCATGAAAGTAGTAGACACAATAAATACCACACACTTGCACATTCCTGGTCTGAACCTATGACTTGTTGCTCCTTTGCTCCATTTGTCTAACTTAGCAAAATTATGTTAGCATTGCATAATCATTTTATCCTACCCATTAAACCCCACAAAAAGTCTTAGTGAGAGGATAATTCTTCCATTTCCACATACAAATATGAATGAATGAGTGAGCCACAGAAGTTGCTAAGCATGCTTTCTTTTGAACAAAACATGCAAAAACTCCACATATCTTGATTAGCAAAATAGGCAAGGGAAAGACAAACCTTCTTTCTTGCTGGTCTTTTGTTCTAATCTTGAGTGCAGTGAAGGCTACCAATTCCATGGTGATGAAAATAATATGGGCATACACAAACAAAAACACAGAGTTTCCAAGATTATTCAAGTCCATGCTTGCTCGAGGACGAGCAAGAGGTAAGCTTGGGGGAGCTTGTTGACGCTCACTAAGTGTCATATTCTTAGCATCAACAAGGTCATATAACACAACACACGGGCCTAAAATCTACCAAAAACCTTTTATAAACTAACGATTTCCACTTGTCCTTGAGTTTTATTTGAATATAGGAAATTGCAGGGTTTTTGAGCAAAATGATCAAGAGGACCCACCAGGAGGCGAGCACACTCACCTGGGCTCATTTTGGGCCAAGGTGGGGTGGCGCCCACCACCCATAACTGGCGGCCGCTAGGGGAGTGAGGCCCAAACTCCTCCCCTGCCACGTCACTGATCCAGGGGAGGCATGCCACACTTATTTGCAGCCATTGATCACTTAGGTCATTGCATCGAAGGGCCAAGAAGGGATGTCACATGGATCATGACCCAATTGCCCATGTGACGGTTATTTGGACATGCAACCGACCTTGGAACCGCCTCCCTGGAGCTCCTGGATGCCGTTGAAGCAAGGTCGGTGGATCCAACGGCCAAGGGGGTGGCGACTGCCACCTAGGGCTGGCGCCCACCACCACACTCACCCCCCTAACCAAACCCTAGGTCCATAAGTACACCCCTAGGTCTCTTAGGCTATAAATAGGACCCCCTGAGCTCATTTGTACTCAGACCTCACCTCATTGGTCCCACTCTCTTGTAAGCAATGCTCTGGTGAAGGAACACTCTAGTTGAGAGACTTAGAGTGAGAGCGAGAGTGAAGAATAGAAGAGCTGGAGTTGTAATAGAGGATCTTCCAAGTCTCTGGTATAATTCCATGTCTTTCTTCATTTATCTTAGTGTTCTTCTACTTTTAGCATTTACTTTAAGTTCTTTACTTATTGTTCTTGTTGAGTACTTTCGATCATAGATAACTTACTATTTAGTTTGCATCTAGTTCGGGTTCTTCGTTGAGTAATCAGTGCTCTAGTTTTGGACGCAAGATTAGAGTAGTATATATTAGTGTAAGCGCAGTGCTTAGACTAGTTATACCTTAGTTTGTGGATAGCCCCCCGGATAGCTGTGGTAGCAAACAGGTGGTGACAGCCCTGGGAGCCTTGAATTCCACCACGTAGTTGGGTTAGTTCTTAAATCATAAACCTTGTTGTGCACGTCTGAGGTAAATAGTCCAGAGGGTGTGTACGGTTCAAAGAACTAGATAAACTCTTTATTGCTAAGATAGTTGTGTTCGTAAGTGTGTAGGAAAACATTAATCTGTTCATTGGCCAGACCCCGCTGATTTAGTTTAGTAGTAGTTAGTCTTTCTTTCTTCTAGTAGTAGTAGATATCAACCCCCATTCATACTTTTTGATCAACCCTGCTAGAATCATTAGTTGTTCATAGCAGTACTAGTGTTAGTTCTGCCATAGTAGCTTCCCTGTGGAAATAAATACGATACTCGGTTACTCCCGGGTGAAGTGCTACAATAGACTTATTCTGTGCGCTTGCGGAACCTACCAATAGTCATACAAATAGTTAGTTATACTTCTTACATTAAGAAGTATCAACAAACCTTTATGGCGCCGTTGCCGGGGATAGATTCCATAGTCAACTCCTAGTGACGACGTTAGCAAGAGTCAACAGCTACAACATCATCATAAAGCATCGGAGCAAAGACTATACAGAGCATAGTTACATTCTAAAGATTATATACATGAAGCTCTGAATGTAAGTATGCAAGATGAAATGCAAAGATGCATGAAGAAACCAACTGAAAAACACAAAGTCAGTTTATAGTACAAGAGTCAAAATGTTTCCCCCATCTAAAAGGGGAAACACACACCAAGCTCACCTCTCAACCTAGCAAAAGTTGATTGGTCCAAAGGCTTGGTGAAAATATCAGCCAACTGATGATGAGTATCGACATGGCGAAGGTCGATATCACCCTTCTCATAGTGGTCTCGTAGAAAATGAAAGCGCACATCAATGTGTTTCGTCTTTGAGTGCAGCACGGGGTTCTTAGCAACGCTAATCGCACTTGTGCTGTCACAAAGCAAAGGAAGACGAGAAAAGCTTAGACCAAAATCACGCAAAGTGGCCATCATCCAGAGCAACTGGGAACAGCAGCTAGCCGCAGCAACATACTCAGCCTTAGTGGCAGACTAGGCAACACTAGACTGCTTGCGAGAAGACCACGATACAAGAGAAGAACCAATAAACTGGCAAGTCCCAGAAGTGGACTTGCGATCAATGCGACAACCAGCAAAATCGGCATCAGAATAACCGCAAAGGGAGAGGGTGGAGGAAGCAGAATACCAAATCCCAAATTCTGGAGTGAAGGATAAGTACCTCATAATGCGCTTGACCGCCTGACGGTGCGAGGTGCGGGGCGACGACTGAAATCGCGCGCAAAGACACACCGCGAACTGAATGTCCGGCTGTGTCGCCGTCAGGTACAGCAGCGACCCGATCATACTCCGGTACTCCTTCTGGTCCACAGCTTCTCCATCCACATCCGCATCCAGGGCCGTCGTGGTCGACATGGGTGTTGGAAGAGGCTTGGCCTCACCCATATCGAACTTCTTCAATATGTCCTTGGTATACTTACCCTGGTGCACGAACGTCCCTTCCCAGGATTGCTTGATTTGCAACCCAAGGAAAAACATCAACTCGCCCATCATGCTCATCTCAAACTCCCTGCTCATAGTGTCTGCAAACTTGGCAACCAAAGCGTGAGAAGAACCACCAAAAATGATATCATCCAAGTAAATCTGGACCAAGAGAGTATCATTGCCTTGCTTGAGGAGAAAGAGCGTTTTATCGACACATCCCATTTTAAAACCCTTAGCAAGCAAAAAGGTTTTCAATTTATCATACCAGGCTCTAGGGGCTTGTTTCAAACCATATAAAGCTTTGTGAAGTTTAAAAACATGGTTTGGAAACTTGGGATTTTCGAAACCGGGGGGTTGTTTTACATACACCTCCTCTTCTATGTAGCTGTTTAAGAAGGCGCTCTTGACATCCATTTGAAAAAGTTTAAACCCTTTGGATGTAGCAAAAGCCAAGAGTATCCTAATCGCCTCCAAATGAGCTACAGGAGCAAAAGTCTCCTCATAGTCTATCCCCTCCTTCTGACTATATCCCTGGGCTACAAGTCTGGCCTTGTTTCTCACAACATGGCCATCTTCTCCTTGTTTGTTTTTGAAGACCCATTCTGTCCCAATAGGATGACACTCAGGAGGAAGAGGAACAAGAACCCAAACCCGATTTCTCTCAAAGTTCTCAAGCTCCTCATGCATGGCATTGACCCAACCTGGATCAGATAAAGCGTGTCCAACATCTCGAGGTTCAAAATCAGCAACAAATGCAGAATGAGCAAAGTGAGAGATTTGTTGTGACCTTGACCGAGTGACACGTTCGCCGATGCTGTCGATCATCTACTGAGGCGGGTGTTGGCGCTGGATGTGTCGTGGCGCCTCCCAAGCTGATGTAGCCTCCCCCTCAACAGCAGCTGGTGCCTCCTCGGGTACAAAAGGTACCACGCGAGGTGGCGGATCCCACGGCCCCCATGTACTAGAGGAAGAAGGGTCTGGAAGCCGCTCCTTGCGGCATGGCAGGTGGAGGAGGTGCTGGGTCATCCATCCCTTGAGCACCTTCGTCCTCATCATCAAAAAGAGGTTCTCCCACCTCATGATCACCTGCACGCTCAAAACGAGAAGAAGGACAAACCATGGTCTCGTCGAAGGTGACATCTGATGTCTCCATGACTCGGTACACCGTCTGAAGAACGAGACTCAAATTTGTCCAGGTTGCCTTTCTTGAGTACAAAACAGTGGCAACCAAAAACTCTAAAATAAATCACCTTGGGGAGTTTTCCAAAATGCAACTCATAAGAAGTCCTTTTCAAGAAAGCTTGGAGAAAAATGCGATTGGAAATATAGCATGCAGTGCTCATAGCTTCGGCCCAATATCGCCTAGGAGTCTTATGCTCATCGAGCATCGTCCTGGCCATCTTTACAAGGGTCCGATTCTTCCTTTCTACAACACCATTTTGGGGCAGTGTGTAGGGAGAAGAAAACTGATGCTCCAAACCCAAAGAGTTACAAAACTTCTCAAAATCTGAATTCTTGAATTCGGAACCATTATCACTCCGAATTGCTCGCATTGAGTTCAAAGGGAAATCATTCTGAAGACGCAAAATCAGATTGTGAGCAAAGGAGAAAGTCTCGCTCTTCTCAGCTAAAAGGAAGACCCACGAATATCTCAAAAAATCGTCAACAACAACAAGCACATACCACTTCCCCCCAACCGAGCTCACCCGAGCCGGACCAACAAGGTCCATGTGCAAAAGCTCTCCGTGGCGCTTGGTCATGACCTGAGTCACTGGATGGTGGGGAGCGGCTACCATCTTCCATGTCTACAAGAATGGCAAACAAGATCCTTCTCCATGGACAACATGGGCAATCCCCGGATTAAGCCAAGTGAGCTAAGTCTTGCAAGCAAGTCGAAGCTCAGGTGACCGACTCTCCTATGCCACTTCCAAAGATCAGAGGAGGAAGGTCCAGCCAAAAGACATCGAGAAATTCCAAACGACTCCGAGAAATCCGCACGAAAGACTTTTCCAAAGGGCGAAATCAAACATACAAGATTGCCCTGAGGATCCAAAATGCGACCGAGATTCGGTTTAAAATGAATCTCATAGTCATCATCAAAAAGTTGTGCAACAGAGAGAAGGTTAAAATGAAAGTTAGAAACAAGAGCAACATCGTGCAACACAAAGTGCTCATTAACTCGCACCAACCCACGAGACAATACCTTACCTTTGCTATTGTCGCCGAAGGTGATAAACTCCTTTCCGGCGACCGGACTAAGACTGGAGAACCACTTGGAGTTTCCAGTCATGTGCCTCGAACACCCGGAATCCACCAACCAAACGTTCTCCAATCGTTTTACCTACATCAATAAAAAGACATAGGGTGAGCATACGGTCCAACACTGGGGTTAGTGAAGTAGGAGGAATACCAGTGTTGGGCCGGCTGCTCAAAAGAACGGTTAGCAGAAAAACCATTCCTAGCATGTCTAATGGAAGTGCGATCACCACGTTGAGGAAAACGTGGTCCGCTAAGGGAGGAGCGTCCATCGTGATACTCAAAACGTGGTGGGGGAAAACGTTCAACTACAAAGCCACCGCGCGCCATGGAGTCCATAGCCTATAACTGCAGGCTCCCGCCGGGCACGTCCTCTCCGCTGCCTAGGCCTAGGAACTTGAGGTTCTGGACCTCTAGGCCTAACAGCACGCCTCTAAACATTCGGCACATGTACATCATGGAAAGGATGGTACATGTCCGTATTGTTCATCTCCTTTGCGCGACGCGCCTCTCTCTTGCACCGAAAGCAAAACTCACTCAAGTGTCCATCTCTCCCATAATGCTCACAATGGTACCTCGCCACTCTCATAGGGGGTTGTTGGTACTCACGGTAATGGGTATGGATCACTTTTCCCTTCTGTGGCATAAGCTCCTCCTGGATGGGTGGCATGGTGTCAAGCATGTTCTTGAGGTGGTTTGGTTTTGGAGCCCATGATTGTTTCTTTGGTGGAGCTCTCGGAGGTTCAACAAAGACCCCATCCTTGGCGTTAGGCTTGAGAGGCTCTTTGGGTGGAATCTTGGTAAGCTTGGGAGTAGTGGTGGAGTTGGGCTTCTCACATGGGTTAAGACCACTCGACTCTCCAATCTTCCCAAAAGACGAAACATCAACACCCGGAGCAAAGCCTACACCTGGACCTCCAGCAGCTCGCCTGAATTGGGAGATCATCATCCCGAGCTGTGGCTCACCACTAGACACCCATGACAATATGGTCCGAAGGTATGTGTTTTCCTCCTCGGTTTGCATCTTGTCATGCTTCACATTAGCGATCTCCATCTCCAAACCCTCACAAAGAATACACCTAGCCACACATGTGCTACCTGAGTTGGCCTCTTCAAGAGACACAATCTTGGCATTCTTCTCTGCCAACTCAGATTGCAAGCCCGCACAGGACTTGCACGCACCCAACAGCGAAGATCTAGCCTTCAGCTCATCCACCTCTCCTACCAACACAGCATACTTACCTCTCAAAGTGAGAAGGTCAGTCATGTGTGTGGTGCACATCTCACACTCCTCCTCCTCGGTAACAACTATGGTGGACTTGACAGATTCAAGTTCCTTCACCGTATCCTCCCACTTCTGCCTAAACTCCTTGCCCTCTCTAGCAGCACGCCTAAGCAACTTATCCTGACTAAGGAGCGCAGCAGTAAGTTTCTCGACCTCAGCAGAAAGCTCGTCAGGGGTCTGAGATACCTGGGAGGTGTCGTCGTCGTCGTCGTTCCGAGGGGTGTCCTCCAGCTCGCCGTCCACCTCCTTGCCGAGGGCCATGCTGCAGAAGCCCCCGTCGTCGGCGAAGAAGCAGAGGCCGTTCAACTTGTCCTCGATCCTCTTCTTCTTCTCGGACTCGTCGTCGCTTGAGGAAGCGGAGTCGTCATCCGAGTCGTCGACGTCGCTGAGCATGGCAAAGAACGCACGCTGCTCAGCCTGGGCCTTTTCCAAGTACTTCGTCTTGATGTACTCCTTGTCGAAGCTGCCCTTCCGCTTGTGCTTCGCGGGGACGTACTTCTCCTTGCGCTTGCCAGAGTCGTACTTGTGCCCATGATCCGCCTTGCCGAAGACTTGCTTGTTCTTCTTCGGGCAATTGGCGATGAAGTGGTTGGGGTCGCCGCACTCGAAGCATCCCGAGCGTCCTCCTCCGCAGCGACGGTTCATGCGGTTGTTATGGAACCGCGAGAACTGGTTGGCGAGCAAAGCCAACTCGTCATCCCCCATGAACTCCAGCTGCTCCTTTGTGACAGAAAGAAGAGAAGAGAGTGCAAAGCCTCCAGAGGGGTTAGCAGAAGAGCCAGAAACCAAAGCCATCGACGGGCCAGAAGGATTTTCATAAGAAGCCCTCGCCATGGCATCGATCTCACTGACTTGAGCTTACTCTGAAGAGCTCGTCGCACGTGAGGGTCTCATAGTTAGGCGATTCGATGATCGCCTGAACCTTGGAATCCCACACCGACCGATCGAGGGTGTGCAAAAGCTTCAAAGCTCTCTCATGATCGTCGAAAGGCAACAGCTCCTTGTTAGCCCTCATCCTGTTGACAATCACCTGAAAGCGAGCGAATAAACTCTCTATGCTCTCACTAGGCATATGTCGAAAGTTCTCGTACTCTTGCTTGTGCGACTCGTAGAGATGAGTTTTGACTTGAGAGGTTCCCTCATGGAAACGCATGAGGGATGCCCAAATCTCCCGAGCCATAGCGAGGTGAGAAACGCGATCAAACTCAGTCATGCTCAAGCATGAGAAAAGAGTATTACGGGCTCGGCTATTGGCATCGTGATCATCGATCTGACGCTGAGTCACACGTGCAGCCAAGACCACGGAATCAGCAGAGTTGCAAATATCCCAGATGGAAGCTCCCATACTCTGCAAATAGGTCGACATGCGTATCTTCCAACATGCATAGTTCGTCCCATCGAAAAACAGTGGTTTGCCCACGTCGCGATCCATGTCGCCTTCTGTGGATCTGGAACCGGCTAAGGTGGAAGATCCTTAACCCGCTCTGATACCAATTGAAGGACCGAGAATGCAATAGCAAGGCGACCAGAGAGTGGGGGTGAATGGGAGCCACAAAAATTTCTCTCGAAACTTTGGCCGATTGTCCCAAAATCAACCCCCAGAAGCTATGACCAAAACCGAGATGCCCACGACCCTTGGAAGAGGGTGGATGATCCCTAGGATCACACCGAGGCACCACAAAACGATACCGAACCAAACACAAAAGCACCGACACAAGTTTGCCCCTTGAAAACCGAGTCCCGAACATAGATGGAAGGCTACGTCGAGAAATCTCCAAATACCGATGCTAACAAGTTGCAAAGATACCTAGAGAGGTTTCTTGGTTAAATATAGGATCAAACGAGAAGTCCAAAAACCAAGTGCAAAAGCCGGGAGAGCAAACGCACTAAAACGCAACCTTCAGCAGGATCCCGGACTGTCCGCCGGTATGGTCCCGGACTGTCCGGCCCTACTACGGACTGTCCGCGAGCAGGTGGCGGACTGTCCGCCGGCTGAAAGTGCAAAACTGCACAGCTGCTGAAGTCCCCTGGTCGACTCGCAGACTGTCCGCGATCGACTACGGCGGACTGTCCGCTGGTCTAACAGCAGCAAAGTGTCCGAGCCGCGCAGCCACTGACCAGGCTGAAGCCCGATGCGCGGACTGTCCGCGCCCCCAGTGGAGGACTGTCCGCGGATGAACAGAGAGGGCGATTTCAGTAGCCCTTCTCCCAAATCCTCCCAAAATCGATCCAAATCAAAATCCCTTGATCCCAAACTTGGAGAGGTTGATCACGAGGTAGTTAGGAGACTATCCCCAAGAAATCATCCGCTCAAATCAACTCAATCAACGGGAAATCAAAAGGGAAGGTGTATGAACCGAAAAGGCGCCACAAAAACGAAATCAACCCGATCTACTTGTTCGTGAAGAGTTAGATGAATTCCTTTGGTCGAGATGACCTCCTCACTATAAAGAACAAGTTGATTCAAACGGATTTCGCAAATACGCAATAGAGAGGGAGATCGAGTGACGGAAAAACGAAGAACGCGAAGAACACAAACAAAACGTGAATCAAGTCATCGATCTGCAACCATGTGGCTACCACACGCTACAACAGTGAGATTACGATCTCACTTCCTCAATATCTCTAGTACACAGAGGTATGGTTCTCTGTGGATCTCAGCTAGCTACAGCAGGGGATTGGGAGAGCAGGAAACCCTAGAAGCAAAGAGCAAATGACTGAGATGGAATGGGAGGAGGGTGTCTCCCTCTACTTATCCTAATTTTAATTCCTACTTTACCCCTCACTGATTACAGAGCGAACCAGCTAAACCCTAGGGTTATTCTGGACTAACTCATGGTAGGTGGTGATCCGACGGCCACACCCGCACAACTGGTAGCGTTGCCTCGACGCAACCTCACCGATTGCCGCCACGTGCTGCCACCGCTCTGCTTGTCCTTTTCCCGGACGTCGCACCCCCGGTTTTGTGGCCAAACCGGAAAACCAGCCTTCACAGCCAACCCCTGGTTTTGAGGCCCAAACCGGGAAACCAGCCTTCACATCGCCTGAGTTTTGTGCCCAAACTCAGAAACCCGCAGCACCCAGGTTTTGAGGCCCAAACCTGGAAACCGTCCTCAGCCCGAGTTTTGTGGCCAAACTCAGAAACCGTCCTCGTCCAGGTTTTGAGGCCCAAACCTGAAAACCGTCCACTCGGTGGTTTTTCTGTGGCTCAACCACCAAACCGAGCCGTAGATGGGATGCACCGCCCGTGCACCCCGTCCACCGACACGTGTCCCCAAGTCCTCGACTCAGGCAACACCATGCCCGTAAGTCTTCGCTCGTCACTGTCCCAGGCTTTCAGCCACCACAGCTGATCCTCGGACCACCGGTCCCTCAGTCCAAGCCTCACGTCTGCCCTTCGCCACTCTCATTCCATCGTCACGGCACGTCTCTACTTGACCTTAACCTTGCCTTTGATCACTGTATCCGTGCTCAACACCTGCACAACACAAGCCAAAGAACATGCGCATTATCCCAGTTGACAATCACTCATCACTCAGAGACTCGGCATACACCCATGTATCCGCAGGGACCCTTTAGTCCCGGTCCATGTTACCAACTGGGACTAAAGGGCACTCTTTATTCCCGGTTGGTGCCACGGACCGGGACTAAAGATTTAGCCACGGTTTGTGGCTTGCCCCAGGATAAATGATCACCTTTTAGCCCTAGTTTTTAATACAAACCGGGACTAAAGCTCCCCGGTTTATAACCTGCCAACTTCTTCATCCCCCGAGCCAGAGACATTTAAATTTCAGTGAGCTTCTTGCTTGTTCTTGCTGTTGCTATTGCTTGTTCATCATTTGTTCGTCATTGTTCTTCGTCTCCGGTGTCAATTGGTGATCTTCTTCGACTCCGTCATCGTCTCTTTGCGTTTAGAGGTAACTATTTTCATCTCCTACCATGTCTTTTGAATATATGAGAGGAATTTAATTAAAATATATAGTTTGCAAGAACAAGCATAGAGAGTTGAGTAGTTTAAATTTGGTTCATCACAATCACTTGATAGTTTTCTACTGCTAGGTAGTATGCATTCTATATTTCATACTTACGCAAGACGAGTAATATTGAGTTTTAGTGTCTTTTTAGTTTATTTTCTTTAGAAAAATGTGGAATTTATAATAGTTTGCAATAATAAATATAGAGAGTAGACAATGTGGAAATTGGTATTGTTATATCATATTTTTCGATTATCTAAACAAATAGATAAATTTAGAGTCTTTTTTATTTATAATTGTTTAGAAAAATAGGAATTTGCATGTAATAGTTTAAAAATGAGCATGGATATAGTAGATGGCAACCGTGACCGGGTCCTCAGCCTCTCATCATCGGGATCCGAAGCGTTTGCGGCTACATCTTCCTCTCATTGCTTGCAGCGAGTGTAAGGAGAAGATTGTGAAGGAGTACCAAGTGAAAAAAGAGGGAATCAAAAAGGGTCGTATATTCTACAAGTGTCCGGACTATGAGGTGTGTTATTATTTACCCGCATTTAATTAATATGGTTCATTCGTATCGGTTTTGCTTGATGATGTTGTTTAAATTTCTTATTCTTTGTTCTAATTGCAGTGGGAGGGCACCGGCAGATGTAAAGGTTGGTACTGGGAGGAAGAGTACGTTCAGCACGTACGAAATTCTGTTGCACAAGAGGTTGTCGTTGAAGGTGATGAGGCAGTGAGTCAGCGGCAGCAGCCCATCCATGCTGATGAAGCGAATGATCTGTCTATTTTAGTTGGGATCGGACGCGAACTAATTATGTCGCTTAAGTGCATTTTATTTTTAGTTTTTTTAGTGCTAGCTGTGATAGTCTTCGTTGTAGTCAAGCTTGCTTGAATTAATCAATCATGTGATGTCATGAGTGTTGTGCAATAACATTAGAAACTACTAAGTGCATGGTTGTAATATTTAATGCAGATGTTGTCACGCAATTGGATGTATAATGTCGATCGTCACTCCAAAGAGTTCATTGATGGCGTGCACTATTTCTTAGGTGTGGCTGAGGCAAACAAGCAGGATGGTTTCATGTGCTGCCCATGCGCCGTCTGTAAGAATTTGAAGGAATATTTATGCCCAAGGACTCTTCATACGCATTTATTGAAGTCGGGTTTCGTAACAAACTATATTTGTTGGACGAAGCATGGAAAAAGGTGGGTTGTAATGGATGATGGTGAAGAAGGTGAAGAAGAATTGGCCCACGCTGATATTATTGCTCAGTATGGTGCCTTTGATGATGATGTAGTGGGGGGAGGAGATGGTGAAGAAGATGCGGCAGCGACAGAAAATGTGGCAGCTGATATTGATGCTCTTGGTGATGCCATTCGTGATGCACAAAGAGAATGTGAAAGTGACAAGAAGAAGGTCAAGTTCGAGCGCATGCTAGAGGATCATAGGAAATTGCTATATCCCACTGCTGAAGATGGCCAAAAAAAGTTGGGTACTACACTGGAACTGCTGTAATGGAAGGCAAAGAATGGTATATCCGACAAGGCATTTGGGCAGTTATTGAAGATAATGAAAAAGATGCTACCAAAAGCGAATGAATTGCCCACCACTACGTACGAAGCAAAACAGGTCGTCTGCCCTTTGGGATTAGAAATCTAGCAGATACACGCGTATCCTAATGACTGCATCTTGTACCGTGGGGAGGAATACGAGAATTTGGATGCATGCCCGGTATGTGAAGAATCACGGTATAAGATAAGGCGAGATGATCCTGGCGACGTAGAGGGTGAAGAACGTTCAAGCAGGAAGAAAATTCCTGCCAAGGTTATGTGGTATGCTCCTATAATACCACGCTTGAAACGTTTGTTCAAAAATAAGGACAATGCAAAGTTGTTGCGGTGGCATAAAAAGAGATCGTAAGGTAGACAATATGCTGAGGCACCCAACTGATGGATCCCAGTGGAGAGCGATAGACAGAGAATTCCCAGAGTTTGCAGATGAGGCTAGAAACTTGAGGTTCGCCTAAAGTACGGATGGTTTTAATCCTTTTGGGGAGCAAAGCAGTAGTCATAGCACTTGGCCAGTTACTCTATGTATCTACAACCTTCCTCCGTGGTTATGCATAAAGCGGAAGTTCATTATGATGCCGTTGCTCATCCAAGGGCCGAAGCAACCTGGCAACGACATCGATGTCTACCTAAGGCCATTAGTTGAGGAACTTCTACTTCTATGGAGCAAACGAGGCATACACGTGTGGGATGAGTACAAACAGGAACACTTTGACCTGCGAGCATTATTGTTCGTGACAATCAATTATTGGCCGGCTCTAAGTAATCTTTCAGGCCAGACAAACAAGGGATATAATGCATGCACACACTGTTTCGAAGACCTTGATAGTTTATTTTTGAAAAAGTGTCGGAAGGTTGTGTATGTTGGGCACCGTCGGTTTCTTCCCATGGGCCACCCAGTAAGAAAGAAAGGCAAACATTTTAAAGGTAAGGCAGACCACCAAACCAAGCCTCATAACCGAACCGGAGATGATATACTGGAAATGGTGAAGGATACGAAAGTAGTATTTGGAAAGGGATGGAGAAGCGAACCTGTTCCCAAAGACGCTTCGGGACACGCACCCATGTGGAAGAAGAAGTCCATATTCTGGGAGCTACCCTACTGGCATGTCCTAGAGGTCCGCCATGCGATCGACGTGATGCACGTGACAAATAACCTTTGTGTGAACCTGCTTGGATTCATGGGTGTCTACGAAAAGCCTAAGGATTCACTTGAAGCACGACAGGACTTGCAGCGCATGAAAGAATGAGACAACTTGCATCCGGAGAAGACAGATGACGGGCGCCAGTACTTAAGCCCTGCTAGCTACACTCTTAGCAGAGAAGAAAAGGAAAGCATGTTTGAATGCCTTAATAGCATCAAGGTCCCATCTGGATTCTCCTCCAATATAAAGAGAACAATTAATGTGTCAGAGAAGAAGTTCCAAAACTTGAAGTCCCATGACTGCCATGTGCTTATGACCCAATTGCTTCCTGTTGCTCTAAGAGGAATTCTACCTCCACATGTACGTCTAGCCACCGTGAAGCTATGTGCATTTCTCAATTCAATTTCACAAAAGGCAATCAATCCAGAGGAACATTCTACTTTACAGAATGATGTCGTTCAATGTCTCGTCACCTTTGAGTTGGTGTTCCCTCCATCCTTCTTTGATATCATGACACACCTCCTAGTTCACCTGGTCAAGGAGATCATTATTCTCGGTCCTGTGTTCGTACACACCATGTTCCCATTCGAGAGGTTCACGAGTGTCCTGAAAAAATATGTTCATAACCGTTCTCGGTCTGCCCCAACGACTCCAATCAAATATTTAATTTTCTGTTCAATTAGAAAAATTTAAGATATATTTAAAAAGAAAAAACTAAATTTAAAAATCTAAAACTAGTGCATCTGTCGCGTAGAACGAATAAATTGGGCAATGATTTTTTAGGTTATAAACAAAAGATTAACGTCCAAATGATATGAAAATAAATTTTCTATTGAAAGCCAACAATTTTTTAAATTTAAATTGAACATTAAATTTTTGCATTAACCACATATGAATGGTTATTTACATTTATATTCGTTATTATAAAAAGAAAAGAATTTATGCTACAAAATTTTCTACTATACAATAAGGTTAAAGTATATACAACTGTTATTTTTAAGTAATTTTATGCTTACTATTCAATTTACTATGCAATTAACAAGAATTACAATATTTTATATAGTGGAAACTTAATACAAAACCCAAATACTGAAAACCCAAAACTGTGGCGGGAAAGGACCCTCTAGTCCTGGGCCATCTTACGCACCGGGACTAAAGACCCCTTTAGTCCCGGTGCGTAAGCCCGCCCGCGACTAAAGGTCCAACCCTTTAGTCCCGGGGCGTATGAAGCACCGGGACTAAAGGGTCTTTATCCCCGGTGCGTAATACGCCCCGGGACTAAAGGCCCTCCCGGGTATATAGGGCACAGAGCACATTGCCCTCCAATCTTCCCCAGCTCGACGCGTAGTTGCCCCGCCTCCGTCAGCGCTGCCGCCGTCGAGCTCTCCTCGCCGTCAAGCCTCTATCCGCGCCGTCGAGCTCCGCTCCGCCCTCGCCCTCCCTCGCCGTCGTCCGCGCTGCACCCTCGCCGGCCGGTCTCCCTCTACCCTCCGCGACCGTACGGTATCGTCTTCGCCGCCGTCGAGCACCTCTGCGCCTCGTCGAGCTCGTCCTCCTCGCCGTTGTGTGTCCGCGCCGGCGGCCGAACTCGTCCTCGCTGCCGTCGTCGAGCCTCCTCGCCGCCATCGAGCACCTGTGCGTGGTGTGCGTGTGTGCGTGGTGTGTGTGCAGTGTGTGTGTGCGTGGTGTGCGTGTGTGCGTGGTGTGTGTGCAGTGTGTGTGCAGTGTGTGCGTGGTGTGTGTGTGCGTGGTGTACTGTGTGCAGTGTGAGAGTGAGCGTAAAAAAAAGAAATGAAAAGTTAAATAGAAAATAATATATATAGAAAAAATAAAATTGATATATATATATTATAATTTATTATGTATATATATCAATTTTCCTTTTTTTATATATATTATTTTCTATTTAACTTTTCATTTCTTTTTTTATAGAAATAGATATACTACTCTGTATCGCAAATAGAAGTCGTTTATCTACATGTGTATATATATTTTCCAAAATGACTTCTAAATAGCATACGGAGGGAGTATACAGATAATGAATATGAATAGATATATTTATAAAAAAAGGAAAATCATATATATATGTTTTTTAACCTAACAAATATATGTCTACACATGTAGATAAAAAGTGACAGGCCGCGTCGACCTGTAGTCCTGGTGAGCGCTCCACCAACCTCGCCGCCGTCCACTGTCATCCGCACCGTCGTCATCCTCGCTGTTGTCCGTCGTCGTCGTTCTCGTCCACGGTGTGTAAATCACGTGACAAGGATATGTTTAAACATGTATTTATTACTCTTAGAAATATGTGTTCATAGAAAATCATGTGTCATGTTGGAATGCCATAGAAAATCACTTGGATATGTTTAAACATGTATTTCCACTTAGAAATATTTTGACAGATATGCTTCTTCGTGTTATTTTTAATGTTTGAATTGCCTCTTTACGAATATATGTTATTTTTAATGTTAACGATTACATGTCACCTAAAACTCGAAACCCTAACCCTAAACCCCGAAACCCCGAACCCCGAACCCCGAACCCCTAAACCCTGAAACGCTAAACCCCGAAACCCTAAACCCCCCGAAACCCTAAACCCCTAACCCTCAAACCCCCAAACCCCTAAACCCTGAAACCCTAAACCCCGAAACCCTAAACCCCCTGAAATCCTAAACCCCTAAACCCTCAAACCCCGAAACACTAAATCCCGAAACCCCAAACCCCGAAACCCTAAACCCCAAACCCTAAACCCCAAACCCTAAACCCTAAACCCCTAAACCCTAAACCCCTAGAGTTCGGTTTTGGTTTCGCATACATGTATAAAGCTCCTCTAAGTGTTACATATATATTTTGACAGATATGCTTCTTCGTGTTATTTTTAATGTTTGAATTGCCTCTTTACGAATATATGTTATTTTTAATGTTGACGATTACATGACACCTAAAACTCGAAACCCTAAAACCCGAAACCCTAACCCTAAACCCCAAAACCCTAAACCCCGAACCCTAATCCCCGAAACCCTGAACCCCTAAACCCTAACCCTAAACCCTCAAACCCCTAAACCCCGAAACCCTGAACCCCGAAACCCCGAACCCCTAAACCCTAAAACCCTAAACCCTGAAACCCTAAACCCCCCCAAACCCTAAACCCCTAACCCTCAAACCCCGAACCCCTAACCCTGAACCCTAAACCCCGAAACCCTAAACCCCCCGAAATCCTAAACCCCTAAACCCTCAAACCCCGAAACCCTAAACCCCGAAACCCCGAACCCCTAAACCCCAAAACCCTAAACCCCAAACCCCAAACCCAACCTAAACCAAACCCCAAACCCTAACCCTAACCCCTAAACCCCTAGTTTTCCTTAAACCCTCGGTTTTGGTTTCGCATAACATGTATAAAGCTCCTCTAAGTGTTTGATCATATTGTATATATATTTTAATATTCGTAGAAAGGGCCGACCCAAATGAGAACATGGAGGAGGAAATGATGAATATCATCGCCGGCGACGATGACGGGAGTCAATACTTATTGAATTACGAAGACATGACCATGCATGATGAAAATCCCCCTGAACAACAAGTTGAGATAGAAGAAGGCAATACAGGCGAGGTTATATATATACAATATGTTCGTATTAGGGGGTTTACATTACTTGATTAGGTTTTATCTCAACTTGTATTAGGTTTCATCTTCGTGTCTTTACCTATATGTAGCCCTCTGGATCGACGTCTGCGACGGGGCAGAGCAGACCAAAACGAGGGCCGAAGAGGCCGTTGAAGGGCCGTCATGTAATCTCCGAATTCGATATGGCTACAGGCCAACCACTAGGACCCCATGCACAGAAATATGTCTTTCACTGTGGGTTCCTTGTGAGAGATCGGATTCCGATAAGTGCCCGTGAATGGAAAGAGAGGCGAAGTGCTCCCGAGATCAGTTATGTCTCCAATCTTGACAAGCAGCTAGTCTGGGATGACATCCAAGCTCATTTCTCGTTCGACACGGATGATGAGGAGCTGCTGAGGCGAATTCGGGAGTGGACAATGAAGAAGATGGCCACACTTTTTCAGGACTGGAAGAAGAAATTGTACCACAAGTTGTGCTGAAGAACGAGACGCCAGATTTCAACTCTAAGGCGTATGTCAAGATAAGGGCCGATTGGGATGAATTTGTACAGTACAAAAGATCACAAGAGAGCGAGGCCCGGGTCAGAGTAAACAAACAGAATGCAGCTCAGAAGAAATACCACCATCATTTAGGATCAGGTGGCTATAAGACTGCCCTTCCAAAGTGGGAGAGACAGGAACAGGAGATGCTTGCCAGGGGGTAGTCCCGGAGACAATAAGAAGAAATTGGAGTGAACGGTCCAGGAATTGGTTCTACGCTCATGGGGGAACCATAAACCCTAATGACGGGGAGCTTGATTGGGGCCCGCAAATTTCAAGAGCAGCACAGAGGCTAGTTCAAGCACGAAGTGCGGTGTTGGCTGGCGAGTTCAAGCCCAACAGAGAGAAGGATGAACTCACGTACGCGCTGGAGAATCCTGAGCACGGTGGGCGTACGAGAGGCTTTGGGCCGTTTCGTGGCTGCATTCCTTCGAAGCGGATCGAGAAAGTTACAGAAGCCGCCAGAGAAAGAAGGACGAGGAGGCAGAGCGATCTACAAGTTGGAGGAGTATGTTCTTCAAACACAAGAGCGTGACAAATCTCGTGAAGAATGGATGCAGGAGGAAATCAAAAGGCAAGTGCAAGCGGCACTTAGTCAAATGACGAGTGGGCAAGGTACATCATCACAACAGCCTCAAGCGAACATTAGCCCCCCAGGTCAGATGAAAAGCAGTGCGCCTCCACGGAAGTACCAACCATTCAAGATGACTCCAAGCTACGCTTCCCCGTGGATGACGTTAAAGAACCTTTTACTACTTGTGAGCTGCACATTCCAGATGGAAATGCCACGAAAAAGGTGGCTGTCGGGTTTGTAAACCCTATCGACCGCACAAGAACACCAAGAATCCATGGTCAACCAGTGCCAGCCGGATACGCTAGCGTCTCGGTGGATAGGGTTGAGACAGGTGTGGCAGCGTGGCACTGGAAATCGAAGGGGGAGATGGGGAGAAGATTTAGGTGAAGCGGAGAAGACATTTATTTGCTGGCGCAAGCGCTTCATTATTATTCCTGGAGTGTCACCGCCGCAACCTCCTCCTACTGATCAAGATCCTCACCATAGGTAGTGTGCGCGTGAACGAGAAACAATTTTTATTACACTAACTTCCTATATGTATATATTAGTTGGATGCTCACATCATTCGTTGTTTTGCGTAGCAGGAACTATAGTCCAGTTCGTCATTATTCCCCAGCGCATCAGAGTGCTGCGGGCGGTGACGATGTGTTGGAGGACACGGCTTCAACCCCATCTCCTGCACAAAGATCTCCACTGCGGGCTCCAACACCGCCACCGCCCCACCATCTCCTCCACCCGGGCTCCCGCCACAACCTCCACCGCGGGCTCCAACACCGCCACGGGCCACCATCTCCTCCACCGCGGGCTCCAACGCCACAACCTCCACCGCGGGCTCCAACACCGCCGCCTCCACCACGCGGCCCTAAGAAGCGGTCCGCCGCCACAGAACCAAGCCCCACCTCCAAAGAAGAAGGCTCCTGCATCAGGAAAAAAAGCCCAAGAGAAATTAGCTTATGAAAAGACTGATGAGGAGTTAGAAATTACGGTGAAAAAAGATGTGCGAAAATTTTTAGATGAATGTGAAGCCGCTGCTAAAGCGAAGAGGAACCCGGAGAAGCCTTACCTCTTGTTAAACCCACAGGAGTTAAGGAAAAGGGTGGACCAACATGGTATCAAGATGCGTGAAGCCCGAAAGGCTCCAAAAAATCAGATTACGAACGCTCTCTTATGAAGTCCGCAAAAGAACAACAATCCAGCAAGAAGAAAGTGGGAAAGGGTGTTCCACAGCTCGGGGAAACATCAAGACCTTTGTCCCCGTTAGTTGTGCAAAATCAGTATGGTTCAAACATGGGCAGAGTACAGCAGAAATCTGGAGAGACACTTTGTCTGAGATGGACTCAATTGAAAAATTTTTCATTGACAGCGGTCTCCCGTACGACACGATTAAAAATATTGCTACTGGGCTGGAGTTTCCACGAGCGGAAGTAGTTGATGAATGGAGGAGAAATTTTGCACCGGGCAGGAGTCTAATGAACCCCAATCACTTACATGTACTTGGTACGCAGATGTTTGCAATCAACAAATGGTGCATGGAGGCTTCTAAAGACGGTGATGTCAATTGGATTTCTGTCCGAATTCAGAACCATCACTACTTCCGTGGCGATGACCTAATCTTAGTCCAGATGGAGGAATTACACCAGCTATGTCATATGGACGCACTGGACAAATCGCTCCTTAGCTGCTATTGTTTGTAAGTGTTTCTTTTATAGTTTTCATTGAACTCTCTAGTATGTGTATAGTACGTAGTATTCTTACACACATACTTGTGGATCGACTCGATATTTTGCAGGTATCAGATGACTCAGCTCAGAGATAAACATGACAATTCTGTTGGGTTTGTTGATCCATATGTTGTTTTCAAGGCTCCAAACCCTTCAGCGACTTGGAGCGATGAGTCGTGTATGAATCTCATGAGGTTCTTCGTGAACCAAAAAGATAGAGAAAGAATTTCTCTTCCCACAACTTTAAGTGCGTGAGACATATATAGTTAATAATAAGTATGTGCACATTTTATTTTACTTAACCCTAATAATATATATATATGAATCATGTGTATGAACAGCTATCACTGGATATTGATGGTCATCGATCTCAAAAACAGCAATGTGTTAATCTATGACTCGTTGAGCAAACCGCAAGAAGATTACCAAGATATGATAGACATCCTCCAAAGGTAATTTTTCGATCCCTAGCTTGCATGCTTAAGTATAGACTAAGCTTGTATATATGTATACTAATTTAAATAATGATCCAACTATTAATGTTTCATTGGCCGGATTAGGGTTTGGGAAAAAATTCATTGCTCGGGAACATATGAGTCAGTGTAAGGCCCCACTTACAATAAAGCCACGACTACCAGTAAGTTTACACCTTCGTCAATGTACGTGTATCTTTATTATATCATGTCATATATCATATCTTTATTACGAGATGAATCTTTTCATTCTACAGTGGATTTTGAGACAAAAACAGGGTACCAACTTATGCGGATTCTATGTTTGCGAGTACATGATGATAGAATCAAATAGAATTCCTGAAGAAATCATCAAAGTACGTAACATGTTTCTTTTCATTTTTATAGACTTAATATTGATAATATAGATATAACTAATATCTTTTTAATTCCAATTGAAGACTGACTGGTTGAAGCAAAAAGTGATGCTACAAGGCCAATTGAAAGCAATACAAGAGACAATAGCAGGATTTCTTCGGGAACAAGTCATAAATCCAAACGGCGAGTTCTACTATAATACCAACGAGAAGTTGATTCCAAACAATGATGATCATTTGTATGCCCTGTAGATCTTTAGATGGAGTACAACTGTAATAGGTTTACAGTACTAACTTTGGAGTACAACTTGTGTAGATAGATATTTGGACAACTATATGTATATTGTTTGTAATTTTATGTACATATATTTATTTAAATATGTAGTTCTATAGTTCAATTATATATGCATGCAATAAGCTTATTGTGTTATGCTGCTAATATATATAATTATATATATTAGCAGCAAAGAAATATATATTGGAAAACCTATTAAATAAATAAACAAAACTAAAAACAGAACTGAAATGAAAATAAAAAGGAAAAAACCAGGGACCTTTAGTCCGGCTAATGCCATCCCGGGCTGGTAATAAGCGGGCTTAAAGGGTGCGCTGTGGTTGCCACCGCTGGCAGCACCCTTTAGTCCCGGCTGGTATTACCAAACCGGGACTAAAGGGGGGGCTTTAGCCCCGGTGGCCGGAGCCGGGACTAAAGGGGGGGGGCCTTTAGTCCCGGAAGCGTAGTCCCAGCTCGGCAACCGGGGCTAAAGGCCCTTGCCGACCGGGGCTAAAGCCCAATTCTGTGTTGTTGTATATACTCGAAAGAGTGAAAGAATGTCTCTAAAGGTGCTGATCCGATTATAAAGCAACATGCAAAGCAAAAAGTGCTAAGCAAAGGCTCAAAATGATCACTAAATACAAGATATGGATGCATAAGCTAAATGAGCAGTTTTAAGCCGTTCAGAAAGTAGGTTTCACCATCAAATAACACTAAACATGTATAGACAGGAAGTCAAACAAGTGCTAGACATGTATAAAGGTGAACTACCCCTAGCACAGTTCAAACATCATGCTATAGAATTAAACATAGACTTGTGTTTTCAGATTTATCGGAGAGAATTTGCAGCGGTTATTAACACACAAGTTTAAATTCACCATGTGATTGCGAGAGGTTGAAAGCCTATCATTGCCTAACTTTTCAACCGTGCTAAGCCTATGCATATGCAATCGGAAGCTTAAAGCATCTTTTTTCGTTTCGGTCTCTTACAACGGCTCAAGTTAACTCAAAGTGCTATGAGAAACAGTCTCGATACCATGATGTGTTGACAGAGCAACCCATCTCGATCTTTTCAATTCACTAACAACTTGGTTCATTTTAAACAGAATATGAACAATCCAAGCAAGTGAAAGACTCAAAACTAGAGACATAAGCAACCTAGTATATATGAAATAGCTCAAGTGACCTCAACACATCCTACACATGCTAGTTGCCAATCTCAATGGTGAACATGTATCAAATTTCAAGTTTCATTAGGCATGTTCATCATTCTGAAAATTATAGCTTAGCTCACAACATGTATCAGTGATCAAAAGGAGCCTAAGCTACAAGCATCATCATATATCATCGAAGCATACACTAATCAGAGCATAAGTTTATTCTCAAGAATATAGACATGAAGCTTGAAAAAGCAAAGATGCATTATGATGAAGTCAGAATCAGAGCCAAGACAAAACCAAAATGACTCAAGACCCGAAAACAAAAAGATCAGAAAGTCCATCTATGGTACATCAAGCAAAATGCTCCCCATCTAAAAGGGGAAACACACACCAAGCTCACCTCTCAACCTAGCCCAAAAGTTGAGAGATCTAAAGGCTTGGTGAAAATATCTGCGACCTAGTTATGGGTGTCTACATGTCTAAGATCATGTCGCCTTTCTCATAGTGATCACGAAGAAAGTAAAAGGAAACATCGATGTGTTTGGTCTTGGAGTGAAGAAACAAGGTTCTTTGCTACACTAATGGCAGAGGTGCTGTCGCAAAGCAAAGGAACTCGACTAAAATCTAGACCAAAATCACGCAATGTAGCAACCATCCATAAAAGTTGCGAAGCACAAGAGGCAGCGACAACGTACTCGGTTCTTATAGTAGACTGGGCTACGTTCGATTATTTACGAGAAGACCACGAAACCAAAGAAGAGCCAAGAAACTGGCACATCCCAGAAGTTGACTTACGCTCAAGCCAACAGCCGACAAAATCCGCATGGAATAACCACAAAGCGAAAGAGTCGAAGAAGAAGAGTACCAAAGTCCGAACTCAGGAGTGTATCGGAGCTACCTCATGATGCGCTTGACCGCTTGATTGTGGGAAGTCCGAGGGGACGCCTAAAAACGAGCGCACAGACACACAGAAAACTGTTCCGACATCGTCGCTGTCAGGTACAGAAGCGAGCCAATCATGCTTTTGTACTCCTTCTGGTCAACCGGCTCTCCGTCCTGGTCTGCATCCATCGCCGCAGTCGTCAGCATTGGCGTTGTAAGAGGCTTGGCCTCGCACATGTCGAATTTCTTCAGGATGTCCTTCGTATATTTCCCTTGATGCACGAACGTCCCTGTTCGGGTTTGCTTAATTGCAACCTGAGGAAGAAAGTCAAACTCACCCATCATACTCATATCAAAACTCCTTGCTCATAGAATCTGCAAACTTGGCACCAAGCGCGTGAGAGGAGCCACCAAAGATGATGTCATCCACGTAAATCTGGACTAACGGGTATCGTTGCCTGGCTTGAGGAGAAAACAACGTTCTATCGACCCGTCCCATTTTAAAACCCTTGGAAAGTAAAAAGGTTTTCAAACGATCATACCATGCTCTCGGGGCTTTGTTTCAAACCATACAAAGCTTTGAAAGTTTATAAACATGGTTTGGAAAACTTGGGATCCTCGAAACCGGGGGTTGCCTAACATAAACCTCTTCCTCTATATACCCATTTAAAAAGGCACTCTTGACATCCATCTGGTAAAGCTTAAAAAACCTTCGAAGCAGCAAGGGCTAGAAGGATTCTAATGGCTTCTAAACGGGCTATAGGGGCAAAAGGTTTCCTCATGTCTATCCCTCTTTCTGGCAGAAACCCTGGGCTACTAGACTTGCCTTTTCCTCACTACCATCCCATCCTCACCCTCTTTGTTTTTGAAAACCCATTTTGGTACCTATAGGTGGCATTCTGGGGAGGTGGAACTAGGGTCCAAACTTGGTTTCGCTCAAGTTTTCTAGCTCCTCATGCATGGCATTGACCCAGTTAGGATCAGAAAGTGCGTGTGCAACATCTTTGGGCTCAAAAGAAGCAACGAATGCAGAATGAGCAAAGTGAGAGATTTCATACACTCGCGACCGCGTGACTCGCTGGTCGATGCCGCCGATCATCTGCCGAGGGGGATGAACTTGTTGAACGCTCCGGGGCGCTTGCCTCGCCAGAGTTGCCTCCCCCTCGCCAGATGCTGTCGCTCCCTCAGGTGCAGCGGGTGTTCGCTGGAGAGGTGGCTCTAGAGGACCCCAAGAAGAAGATGTCGTGGGATCGGGTCCTCGAGCTGAAGTAGTCGTCACAGGGTCGACGGGGCCAGCCAGTAGAGTTGGCTCGGGATCACTCCAATCGGCATTCTCCTGCTCTCCTCCCACAAAGATGGTCTCTCCCAGCTCCTGTTCTCCTGTGACATCAAAGCAGAAAGAAAACACATGCATAGTCTCGTCGAAGTGACCTCGCAGGTCTCCACTATCCGGTTAGTCTCAAGGTTAAGAACTCGATACGCACATGAATAAGAAGCATAACCAAGAAAGACCCCATCAGCAGAGCGAGATTCAAATTTGTCCAAATTGCCTTGCTTCAGGATAAAGCACTTGCACCAACACACCGAAAATGATACACCTTGGGAACCCGTCCAAAACGCAACTCATAAGAAGTCTTCTTCATGAAAGCTCAAAGAAAGATGAGATTTGAAACATGTCAAGCGGTGTTGATCGCCTCGGCCGAAAAGCGCCTAGGAGTCCTATGCTCATCGAGCATCGTCCTGGCCATTTCAACAAGGGTACAGTTCTTGCGCTCAACAACACCATTCTGCTAGGGGACATAAGGAGAAAAAAACTAATGCTCGATCGCATTAGAAGAACAGAAAGAGACAAACTGTGTGTTATCAAACTCAGTACCATTATCGCTACGAATAGCTCTAATAGTATCAGGGGGGAAACTCAGTTTTCAACCTCAAAATCAAATCATGAGCAAAAGGAAAAGCTTCATCCTTACCCTCCATAAAGAACACACAAGAGTACCTCGAAAAATCATCAACGATCACTAGTGCGGATACATGGGTGTATGCCGAGTCTCTGAGTGATGAGTGATTGTCAACTGGGATAATGCGCATGTTTTGGCTTTGTGTTGTGCAGGTGTCGAGCACGGATACAGTGATCAGAGGCAAGGTGAAGGTCAAGTAGAGACGTCCTGCGTGCCTGCGTGGACCGAGAGTGGCAAAGGGCAGACGTGAGGCTTGGACTGAGGGACCGGTGGCCCGAGGATCAGCTGTGGTGGCTGACAGCTTGGGACAGCGACGAGCGAAGACTTGCGGGCATGGTGTTGCTCGAGTCGAGGACTTGGGGACACATGTCGATGGACGGGTTGCACGGGCGGTGCATCCCCTCTACGGCTCGGTTTGGTGGTTGAGCCACAGAAAAACCACCGAGTGGACGGTTTCCAAGTTTGGGCCTCAAAACCTGGGCGCTGATGGTTTCTGAGTTTGGCCACAAAACTCGGGCTGAGGACGGTTTCCAGGTTTGGGCCTCCAAACCAGGGTGCTGCGGGTTTCTGAGTTTGGGCCACAAAACTCAGGCAATGGACGGCTGGTTTCCGGTTTGGGCCTCAAAACCGGGGGTTGGCTGTGAAGGCTGGTTTCCGGTTTGGGCCACAAAAACAGGGGTGCGACGTCCGGTCCGGAAAAAGCGACAAGCGAGGTGGCGGCAAGTGGGCGGCAATCGGGTGCAGGGGAGGGAAGTTCAGTAGTAGCGTCGGTGGCGTTCGTCGACACCGGACACTTCCAGAGATTGTTGGCGGTCCAGAATAAAATAGGGTTTAGATGGTTGAGCGCGCTGCTGGTTCGCTCGTAATTAGTTGAGGGGTAGAGTAGGAATTAGAATTAGGATAAGTAGAGGAGACACCCTCTTCCCATTCAATCTCAGTCATTTGCTCTTACTTCTAGGGTTTCCTGCTCTCCAATCCCTGCTGGAGCTAGCTGAGATCCGCAGAGAACCATACCTCTGTTACTGGAGATTTTGAGGAAGTGAGGCCGTAACCTCACTGTTGTAGCGTGTGGTAGCCACACGGTTGCAGATCGATGACTTGATTCATGTTTTGTTCATGTTCTTCGCGTTCTTCTTTTCTCTGTGATTTTCCCGTCACTTGATCTCCCTCTCTATTGCGTCTTTGCGAAATCCGTTTGAATCAACTTGTTCTTTATAGTGAGGAGATCATTTCCACCAAAGGAATTCATCTAACTCCTCACGAACAAGTAGATCGGGTTGATTTTGTTTTCGTGGCACTTTTTCGTTTATACTCCTCCCCTTTTGATTTCCCGGTGATTGAATCGATTTGAGCGGTTGATTTCTTGGGGATAGTCTCCTAACTACCTCGTGATCATCCTCTCCAAGTTTGGGAATGTGGGATTGAGTTTTGATTCGGATTTGGGAAGAGTTGTGTGAAGGGCGACCGAAATCGCCCTCACTGGGAGTTTGCGGACAGTTCGTGGTTTGACCGGCGGACAGTCCGCGCATCGGGGAACAGCCGGATCAGTGGCTGTGTTCTTCGGATGGGTTACTATTCTTACACCGGCGGATAGTCCGCAGTGTAAAGTCGCGGACAGTGCGGGAAGGGTCCAGGGAACTTCAGCAGCACTGTTGTTTTTCTCTTTTGACCGGCGGACAGTCCGCCACCCCATCGCGGCAGTCCGCAGTAGGGGCAGACAGTCCGGGACCCCAGGGCCGGACAGTCCGCGAATCAGTTGTCTACTCCGGTCTTGTGCATTTGCTCTCCCGGCTTCTTCGCTTGGTTTCCGAACTTCTCGTTTGGCCCTAGAGTTGATCAAGAAACCTCTCTAGGTATCTTTGCTACTTGTTAGCTTAGGTATTTGGGAGTTTCTCGACGTAGCCATCTATCTATGTTCGAGATTGGTTTTTGAGGGTCGAACCTGCGCCGGCGCCTTTGGTGTTTGGTTCGCTATCGCTTTGTGGTGCCTCGCTGTGATCCAAGGGATCATCCAACCTCTTCCAAGGGTCGTGGGCATCACGTTCTCGGTCGTAGCTTTTGGGGATTGATTTTGGGACAATCGCCCAAAGTTTCAAAAGAAATTTTTGAGCTCCCATTCACCCACCCCCTCTGGTCGCCTTGCTAGTGCATTCTCGGTCCTTCAATTGGTATCAGAGCGGGTTAAGGATCTTCCACCTTAGCCGGTTCTAGATGCACAGAAGGCGACATGGATCGCGACGTGGGCAAACCGCCATTTTTTGATGGGACGAACTATGCGTATTGGAAGATACGCATGTCGGCCTACCTGCAGAGTTTGGGTGCTTCCATCTGGGATATTTGCAACTCTGCCGATTACGTGGTCTTGGCTGCTCGAGTCTCTCAGCTTTAGATCGATGAGCACGATACCAATAGCCGAGCCCGTCATGCTCTTTTCTCATGTCTGAGCATGAGTGAGTTTGATCGTGTTTCTCACCTCGCCACGGCTCGGGAGATTTGGGCTACCCTCATGCGTTTCCATGAGGGAACCTCTCAAGTAAAACCTGTCTATGAGTCGTTCAAGCGAGAGTATGAGAACTTTCGACATATGCCTGGCGAGAGCATAGAAAGTTTATTCGCTCGCTTTTAGGTGATTGTCAACAGGATGAGGGCTAACAAGGAGCTGTTGCCTTTCGACGATCATGAGAGGCTTTGAAGCTTTTGCATACCTTGATCGGTCGGTGTGGGATTCCAAAGTTCAGGCGATCATCGAATCACCTAACTATGAGACACTCACGTGCGACGAGCTCTTCAGTAAGCTCAAGTCTAGTGAGATTGACGCCATGGCGAGGGCTTCTTATGAAAATCCTTCTGGCCCATCGATGGCTTTGCTTTCTGGCTCTTCTGCTAACCCCTCTGGAGGTTTTGCACTCTCTTCTCTCTTTTCTGTCACAGAGGAGCAGCTGGAGTCTTTGGGGGATGAGGAGTTGGCTATGCTCACCAACCGGTTCTCGCGGTTTCAAAACAACCGCATGAACCGTCGCCGCGGAGGAGGACGCTCAGGATGTTTTGAGTACGGCGACCCCAACCACTTCATCGCCAATTGCCCAAAGAAGAACAAGCAGACCTTCGGCAAGGCGGATCATGGGCACGAGTACGACTCCGGCAAGCGCAAGGAGAAGTACGTCCCCGCGAAGCACAAGCGGAAGGGCGGCTTCAACATGGAGTACATCAAGATGAAGTACTTAGAGAAGGCCCAGGCTGACCAGCGTGCGTTCTTTGCCACGCTCAGCGACGTCGACGACTCGGATGATGACTCCGCTTTCTCAAGCGACGACGAGTCGAGAGAGAAGAAGAGAATCGAGGACAAGCTCAACGACCTCTGCTTCTTCGCCGACGACGAGGGCTTCTGCACCATGGCTCTCGGCAAGGAGGTCAACGACGAGCTGGAGGACACTCCTCGGAGAAACGACGATGACGACGACACCTCCCAGGTATCTCAGATCCCCGACGAGCTTTCTGCTGAGGTCGAGAAGCTTACTGCCGTGCTCCTTAGTCAGGATAAGTTGTTTAGGTGTGCTGCTAGAGAGCGCAAGGAGTTTAGGCAGAAGTGGGAGGATACAGTGAAGGAACTTGAATCTGTTAAGTCCACCGTTGTTGTCACCGAGTGTGAGATGTGCACCACACACATGACTGACCTTCTCACTTTGAGAGGTAAGTATGTGGCGTGGTAGAGAGGTGGATGAGCTGAAGGCTAGATCTTCGGTGTTGGGTGCATGCAAGTCCTGTGCGGGCTTGCAATCTGAGTTGGCAGAGAAGAATGCCAAGATTGTGTCTTTTGAAGAGGCCAACTCACGTAGCACATGTGTGGCTAGGTGTGTTCTTTGTGAGGGTTTGGAGATGGAGATTGCAGAATGTGAAGCATGACAAGATGCAAACCGAGGAGAAAAACACATACCTTCGGACCATCTTGTCATGGGTGTCGAGTGGTGAGCCGCAGCTCAGGATGATGATCTCCCAATTCAAGCGAGCTGCTGGAGGTCCAGGTGTAGGTTTTGCTCTGGGTGTCTGATGTTTCGTCTTTTGGCAAGATTGGAGAGTCGAGTGGTCTTAACCCATGTGAGAAGCCAAACTCCACCACTACTCACAAGCTTACCAAGATTCCACCCAAAGAGCCTCTCAAGCCTAACACCAAGGACGGGGTGTTTTGTTGAACCTCCGAGAGCTCCACCCAAGAAACAATCATGGGCTCCCAAACCAAACCACCTCAAGAACAAGCTTGACACATGCCACCCATCCAGGAGGAGCTTATGCCACAGAAGGGCAAAGTGATCCACACCCACTACCGTGAGTACCAACACCCCCTTTGAGAGCGGTGAGGTACCATTGTGAGCACTGTGGGAGAGATGGACACTTGAGCGAGTTTTGCTTTCGGCGCAAGAGAGAGGCGCGCCGTGCAAAGGAGATGAACAACACGGACATGTACCATCCTTTCCATGATGTACATGTGCCGAATGTTCAGAGGCGTGCTGCTAGGCCTAGAGGTCCAGAACCTCAAGTTCCTAGGCCTAGGCCGCGGAGAGGACGTGCCCGGCGGGAGCCTGCAGTTGTAGGCTATGGACCCCGTGGCGGGGGCTTTGTAGTTGAGCGTTTTCCTCCACCGTGTTTTGAGTATCGCGATGGACGCTCCTCCCTTAGCGGACCACGTTTTCCTCAACGTGGTGATCGCTCTTCTCATAGGCGTGCTAGGAATGGTTTTTCTGCTAACCGTTCTTTTGAGCAGCCGCCCAACACTGGTATTCTCCATACTTCACTAACCCCAGTGTTGGCCCGTATGCTCACCCTATGTCTTTTATTGATGTAGGTAAAACGATTGGAGAACGTTTGGTTGGTGGATTCCGGGTGTTCGAGGCACATGACCGAAACGCCAATGGTTCTCCAGTCTTAGTCCGGTCGCCAGAAAGGAGTTTATCACCTTCGGCGACAACAGCAAAGGTAAGGTGCTGTCTCGGGGTCTGTGCGAGTTAATGAGCACTTTGTGTTCGCGCGATGTTGCTCTTGTTTCTAACTTGCATTTTAACCTTCTTTCTGTTTTGCGCAACTTTTGATGATGACTATGAGATTCATTTTAAACCGAATCTCAGTCGTATTTTGGACCCTCAGGGCAATCTTGTTTGTGTGATTTCGCCCTTTGGGAAAGTCTTTCGTGCGGATTTCTCGGAGTCGTTTGGAATTTCTCGTTGTCTTTGGCTGGACCTTCCTCCTCTGATCTTTGGAAGTGGCATAGGAGACTTGGTCACCTGAGCTTCGACTTGCTTGCAAGGCTTAGTTCACTTGGCCTAATCCGAGGATTGCCCAAGTTATCCATGGAGAAGGATCTTGTTTGCCATTCTTGTAGACATGGGAAGATGGTTGCCGCTCCCCACCATCCAGTGACTCAGGTCATGACCAAGCACCCTGGAGAGCTTTTGCACATGGACCTTGTTGGTCCGGCTCGGGTGAGCTCGGTTGGGGGAAGTGGTATGTGCTTGTTGTTGTTGACGACTTTTGAGATATTCGTGGGTCTTCTTTTAGCTGAGAAGACCGAGACTTTCTCCTTTGCTCGCAATCTGATTTTGCGTCTTCAGAACGAGTTCCCTTTGAACTCGATGCGAGCTATTAGGAGTGATAATGGTTCCGAATTCAAGAATTCGGATTTTGAGAAGTTTTGTAACTCTCTGGGTTTAGAGCATCAGTTTTCTTCTCCCTACACACCGCCACAGAACTGTGTTGTAGAGAGGAAGAATCGGACCCTTGTAGAGATGGCCAGGACGATGCTCGATGAGCATAGGACTCCTAGGCGATATTGGGCCGAAGCTGAGCACTGCATGCTACAATTCCAATCGCATTTTTCTCCGAGCTTTCTTGAAAAAGACTTCTTAGGAGTTGCGTTTTGGAAAACTCCCCAAGGTGAGTTATTTTCGAGTTTTTGGTTGCCATTGTTTTATACTCAAAAAGGGCAACTGGACAAGTTTGAGTCTCGTTCTTCTGACGGGTGGTTTTTGGGTTAATGGCACTCACACTCGTGCTTACCGTGTACTTAACCTTGATACTAACCGAGTCATGGAGACATCAGATGTCACCTTCGACGAGACCATGGTTTGTCCTTCTTCTCGTTTTGAGCGTGCAGGTGATCATGAGGTTGGAGTGCCTCTTTTTGATGACGAGGATGAGGGTGCTGAAGGTATGGATGATCCAACACCCCCTCCACCTGTTGTGTCGCAAGGAGCGGCTTCTACTACGACTCATGGCCCCGACACTTCTTCATCTTGGGGGCCGTGGGATCCGCCACCTCGAGCGGTACCCTTTGTACCCGAGGAGGCACCAGCTGCTGTTGAGGGGGAGGCCACTTCGGCAAGGGAGGCGCCACGACACATTTAGCGCCAGCACCCGCCTCAACAGATGATCGGCAGTATCGACGAACGCGTCACCCGGTCTAGGCAAATCTCTCACTTTGCTCATTCTGCATTTGTTGCTGATTTTGAACCCTGGGATGTTGGACACGCTTTGACGGATCCAGATTGGGTCAATGCCATGCATGAGGAGTTAGAGAATTTTGAAAGAAATCAGGTTTGGGTTCTTGTTCCTCCCCCTCCTGAGTGTCACCCTATTGGGACAAAATGGGTTTTCAAAAAAAAACAAGGAGAGGATGGCCATGTTGTGAGAAACAAGGCCAGACTAGTTGCCCAGGGGTATAGTTAGATGGAGGGGATAGACTATGAGGAGACTTTTGCTCCTGTAGCTCGTTTGGAGGCAATTAGGATACTCTTGGCTTTTGCTGCATCCAAAGGTTTCAAACTTTTCAAATGGATGTCAAGAGTGCCTTCTTAAACGGCTACATAGAAGAGGAGGTGTATGTTAGACAACCCCCGGTTTCGAAAATCCCAAGATTCCAAACCACGTTTTAAACTTCACAAAGCGTTGTATGGTTTGAAACAAGCCCCTAGAGCCTGGTATGATAGGTTGAAAACCTTTTGCTTGCTAAGGGTTTTAAAATGGGATGTGTGGATAAAACGCTCTTTCTCCTCAAGCAAGGCACTGATACTCTCTTGGTCCAGATTTACGTGGATGATATCATTTTCGGTGGTTCTTCTCACGCTTTGGTTGCCAAGTTTGCAGATACTATGAGCAGGGAATTTGAGATGAGCATGATGGGCGAGTTGACGTTTTTCTCGGGTTGCAAATCAAGCAATCCCGGAAGGGACGTTCGTGCACCAGGGTAAGTATACCAAGGACATATTGAAGAAGTTCGATATGGGTGAGGCCAAGCCTCTTCCAACACCCATGTCGACCACGATGGCCCTGGATGCGGATGTGGATGGAGAAGCGGTGGACCAGAAGGAGTACCGGAGTATGATCGGGTTGCTGCTGTACCTGACGGCGACACGCCCGGACATTCAGTTCGCGGTGTGTCTTTGCACGCGCTTTCAGTCGTCGTCGCGCACTTCTCACCGTCAGGCGGTCAAGCGCATTATGAGGTACTTATCCTTCACTCCAGAATTTGGGATTTGGTATTCTGCTTCCTCCAGCCTTTCCCTTTGTGGTTATTCCGATGCTGATTTTGCTGGTTGCCGCATTGATCGCAAGTCCACTTCTGGGACTTGCCAGTTTATTGGATCTTCTCTTGTTTCATGGTCTTCTCGCAAGCAGTCTAGTGTCGCCCAGTCTACCACGGAGGCTGAGTATGTTGTTGCGGCTAGCTGCTGTTCCCAGTTACTCTGGATGATGGCCACTTTGCGTGATTTTGGTCTGAGTTTTTCTCGTGTTCCTTTGCTTTGTGACAGCACGAGTGCGATTAGCGTTGCTAAGAACCCCGTGCCGCACTCTAAGACCAAACACATTGATGTGCGCTTTCATTTTCTGCGAGACCACTATGAGAAGGGTGATATCGACCTTCGCCATGTCGATACTCATCATCAGTTGGCTGATATTTTCACCAAGCCTTTGGACCAATCAACTTTTGCTAGGTTGAGAGGTGAGCTTGTGTGTGTTTCCCCTTTTAGATGGGGGAAACATTTTGGTTCTTGTATCATAAACTGACCTTTTGTTTTGTCAATTGGTTTCTTCTTGCAACTTTTCTGCATTTCATTTTCGTATTTACTTTCAGAGCTTCATACATATAATCTAAAGAATGTAACTATGCTCTGTATAGTATTTGCTCTGATGCTTTATGATGATGCTGTAGCTTATGCTCTTTCTGATCACTAATACATGTTGTGAGCAGAGCTATTTTATGAATGGTGAATCTATTTAATGAACATAAAACTTGCAATGTTCACCATTGAGATATGCAACTAGCATGTGTAGGATGTGTGTTGAGTTCACTAGTACTTTTCATATATGCTAGGTTGCTATGTCCCTAGTTTGAGTCATTCACTTGCTTGGTCTGTTCATATACTGCTTTAAATCTGAACCAAGTTAACTGAATTGGAAAAGATCGAGATGGGATTGCTTGTCCACACATCACAGTTTCGAGACTGTTTCTCATTGCACTTTGAGTTAAACTTGAGCTGTGTAGTGTATGACCAAAACTGTTGCTTTAAGCTTCTGATTGCTTCTGCATAGGCTTCGCACAGTTGAAAAGTTAGGCAAGACAAGCTTTCAACCTCTCGCAATCACATGCTGAAATTTTAACTTGTGTCATTTAACCGTGCGGATACATGGGTGTATGCCGAGTCTGTGTGTGATGAGTGATTGTCAACGGAGATGATGCGCATGTTCTTTGGCTTGTGTTGTGCAGGTGTCGAGCACGGAGACAGTGATCGATGGCGGGTGAAGGTCAAGTTGCGACGTACCGTGCCGACGGACCGGGCGCGATGAAGGATGGGCGTGCCGTGCGGCGGACGTGCTATGCCGATGTATCGGACGGTGAAGGGCGGACGTGGACTTGGACTGATGGACTGGAGGCCGGAGGATCAGCTGTGGTGGCTGGCAGCCTGCGACAGCGACAAGCGGAGAAGTGCGATCATGTCGGTGGAAGGGTGCACAGGAGGTGCATCCCCTCTACGACGTCGGTTTGTTGGTAGAGCCAGGGAAAAACCAACGGGTGGACGGTTTCCAGGTTTGGGCCTCAAAACCTGGGTGCTGGGTTTCCAGGTTGAGCCTCAAAACCTGGGCGTGGGCCGGTTTCCGAGTTTGGTCCTCAAAACTCGGGCGCGGACGGTTTCCGAGTTTGGCCACAAAACTCGGGCTGGAGGCTGTTTTCCCGGTTTGGGCCTCAAAACCGGGGGCTGATGGAAAAGGCTGGTTTCCCGGTTTGGGCCACAAAACCGGGGGTGCAGAGCAAGGGCGGCACGTGGCGGCGATCCAGAGGTTGCGTCGAGGCAACGCTTCGGTTCGAGCGGGCGTGGCCGTCGGATCTACCTACCACCGCGGGTTGGACCAGAATAGCCTTAGGGTTTAGCTGGTTCGCTCTGTAATTAGTTTAGAGAGGGGTAGAGTAGGAAATAGGCTTAGTCTAGGTTAGTATAAGTAGTCCAGGGGAGACACCCTCCTCCCATCTCAGTTTTTAGCTATCTCAGTTAGTGCCTTCATTTGCTAGGGTTTCTGCTCTCCCGTCCCTGCTCTAGCTAGTTGAGATCCGCAGAGAGACTCCACTCTGTGTACTGTTGAGTTGAGGAAGTGAGGCCGTATCCTCACCTTGGAGCACTGATCGTTGGCTTGATTTGCGTCCTTGATTCGAACTCGTGGCTGTGATTTCCGTTGTGTTCGTGTTCTTCGCGGAATCCTTTCTCCACGTTTTTCCCGTCGCTTGATCTTTTGCTCGGTTCATCTTTTGCAAATCCGTTTGAAACAAGTTGTTCTAGATCGTGAGGCACTTCTTTCCACCGAAGGAATCATCCTCTAACCTCACGGTCTAGGAGATCAATCGATTTTTAGTTTCGGGTCACTTATTCTCCCTTCTCCCGAATTCTTCGATTCACCGATTTGGAGATAGGTTCGAGCCATGATCTCTTAGAGATAGCTCACTATACTCCTTGTGACTCCACTCACCAAGTTTGATCCCTAGAGGATTCGTTTTGGGTGAGTTTGAGTCGAATCGGTGGGTGGAAGAACAGAGGACTGTCGGGGTGACCGACCGGACGCAGGTCACGGGGTGACCGGACGCTCAGTGTGTGAGTCCGGTCGTTGAACGTTTTCGGTGTTTTGTTTTGCATCGACCGGACGCACTGTTGAACTCGTGACCGGACTCATCGTGGTCACTGTTCATCAGTGTGCTGTGCTTGCGACCGGACGCACTGTTCACGACCGGACGCTCCGTACCGGTGAGTCCGGTCGGAAACAGTAAGGTCTGAAATCGGATTTTGGACACGGACGACGCGTCCGGTCCCTGCTGACCGGACGCTGGCCAGAGTCCGGTCGTAGCTGTTTCGCGCGTTTTCGTTCGCGGTTCGTTCGTTCGTTGACGGATTTGATTTCCGTCTTTTGCGTTGGCTTTCTAGGGTTGTCTAGTGTCCCGCTGTGCTTCTAGGAAGCATCCACCCTATATCTAGGGTCATGGACATTAGCAAGCTCTAGGTTTCGCTTTGGGGTTGAATTTGGGACAGTGGCATCTAGTTTCCGAAAGGAAATATTGAAGCTCCCATTCACCCCCCCTCTGGTCGCTTTCGGGTAGCTTCTCGGTCCTTCAATTGGTATCGGAGCGGGTTAAGGATCTTCCACCTTAGCCGGTTCCAGATCCACCGAAGGCGGCATGGATCACGGCGTGGGCAAACCGCCGTTCTTTGATGGGACGAACTATGCGTATTGGAAGATACGCATGTCGGCCTATCTGCAGAGCTTGGGTACTTCTATTTGGGATATTTGCAACTCTGCTGATTATGTGGTCTTGGCTGCTCGTGTCTCTCAGCAACAGATCGATGAGCACGATGCCAATAGCCGAGCCCGTAATGCTCTCTTTTCTTGTTTGAGCATGGGTGAGTTTGATCGTGTTTCTCACCTCGCTACGGCTCGGGAGATCTGGGACACCCTCATGCGTTTCCATGAGGGCACCTCTCAAGTCAAAACCCGACTCTACGAGTCGTTCAAGCGTGAGTATGAGAACTTTAGACATCAACCTGGCGAGAGCATAGAAAGTTTATTCGCTCGCTTTCAGGTGATTGTCAACAGGATGAGGGCTAACAGAGAGCAGTTGCCATTTGACGATCATGAGCGTGCTTTGAAGCTTTTGCACACTCTTGACCGTTCGGTGTGGGACTCCAAGGTTCAGGCAATCATCGAATCGCCGAACTATGAGACCCTCACCTGCGACGAGCTCTTCAGTAAGCTCAAGTCCAGTGAGATTGATGCTATGGCGAGGGCTTCTTTTGAAAATCCTTCTCGCCCGTCCATGGCTTTGG